>CAUYQG010194651.1:0-33073 GCA_963574415.1 Tarsius wallacei
GCTACCACACCTGGCTAATTTTTTGATTTATTGTAGAGATGAGGTCTCGCTTGCCCAGGCGGGTCTCGAACCCACGGGCTCAGGCAATCCACTCACCTCAGCCTGCCAAAGGCGCAGGATTACAGGCTGAGCCACCGAGCCCAGCTGGTACTATTAAGTATTGTGTTTACTTCTTCCATAGATATATTCATCTGAAAGAAGTCAAATTTTCTTATGATTCTATGTTTGAGGAAAATGATCTTGGTAGTTTTAAAAAATGATTCCTTGATGTTGATCTTATAAAACAGGCCCAATTTCAAATTTGTCAGTGGTTACAAAAATCCTATTTGCCAAAATTCATGTCTCATTTTTGAAAATGCAATAGCTCCTAATCCCTACACTTTATTGGGGGAAAAAGTAAGCTATATTTACTTTAAAAGTGGAAAATAAATTGTGACAACCTTATAACTCCCATAAAATGTATTAAAAAGTATTTTCTTTCTTCTTTAAACATCCTTGCACATTTTTATGCTTTCTCCTAGAACTTTAAAATGTAAGCTATTTTCTAGGATTGTTAACATCACTAATTGAAGCCAGATTTGTATGCTGTTATAGCTATCTAACCAGCAAATTATTTTTATGCTTGGTTAATCTTTTCCAATAGTTAGAGTAACACACATTTCTCATACACACATTCAGAAGCTCTAAAATTCAGAACAATAGTACTAGTCCAGTATGATTTTTCATAGTACTTTTCACTGAAGCAGAAATCACTTAAATGAACATTAGTCATTTGCTCATTTCTCTTGGATGTATGCTATGTGACTCTACAGCCTCTGAGGAATTTCTCCTTAGTAAACATTTAGAAATTTCTAGAAGAAATAGAGCACAACATTTACCAGTGCCCATTAAACCAACACAGAATTGTAAAGTACAAGGAGAAGGGCTCCTTCTCTTCCTCATCCATATCAACTGTTGTCTTCATATGTGTTAAATCAGGCCAAGGAGTTATGTGTGTTGGAGCGTTGGGGTGAGACATCCTATGTAAAGGAAACCAGGCACTGACCTTGCAGATCCTCATAACAGGGAATCAATTTATGGCCAGTAGAGTACTAATAGTGTTTTTAACAAGTCCCTGGATGGTACTAATAGTGGTGTGGCTCGTTAGGCCACATCTTGAAACACAATCCCCCACATGATCTGTTATAGAAAATGACTCTTCTTCCTTCAAAGAAGCCTCAGCCCCAAACCTTGCCTCAGTTACAGCCCCTGCCACACTGCTGGAACTGCAGATTTTCTGGTCTGAAGGTTTTTATCTCCCAGGCAGAACAGTTGTTAAATAATGATTATTCAAGATATTTTTATTCAGTGAAAAATGCCATCAAATATCATACTGGACTGTCTGGTATTGCTATTAGACAAAATAATGAATGAGTTAAAGAATTAATTATTTCCTTCTGAAACCCACTAGATTCATACTTTTTCTTTCTTACTGTTTCTGAAATTGTTTTTAAGTTCAATGCTGTTTACCTAATTACCAAAGACAATTTTTCAAATCTTATCTACTTGACCCCTTTCAGGGCACGTGACAAAAGTAGTGTAGACAATGGCTAATGGCTCCAGCTTTGCCAATAAGAATGCCTGGCTTCAAATCCCAGCTCTGCCACTTAACCAGCAATGCGAATCTGTGTAAGTTTTGTAAACTACCCCTCAGTTTCTTCAACTGTAAAATGGGTATAATTGTACCTATCTCCTAAGAGTTGTATGAGGATTGAGTAAAATAGGAAAGCCACCCACTTAGTTCAGTGTGGGCAATTAAGTCATCTAGTTCAACCCTTTAAACACATTGCTGCTTAGAAAGTGTGTTCTGGAGCACTAAATCATAGTCTTCCTATGTTGTCTGAGCTCCTCCTCTATTGATGCTTTAATTTGTGGCAAATATTTGCTAATTCTTCCCAGCTAGATTCTATAAAGGCTACCAATGTTAGACATTCAAGCATAAAAGAACATCTTGTATCACAGTTATCTGTGAGTTATTATTGGAGTTAATATCTATATCTAAAACAGCTCTTAGGAGATCTTTCATTCCAGTAAGACTGAGACTCCTGTGATTTGATAAGTTCACTATATCACTGTACAAAGAGACACTGTGTGACTGTGTGAATTCAGTATAATACCAAACAAAAGTATTATCATGGAATCCTCTCTTCTAAAATACTGCTTTTTTGAATTAAGAAAATGATAATTTCTCCTCAATTGTTCCTTCCCCTCAAAAAGAGATACAGCATCACAGGCATGACCTAACAAGCCTTGAGGACAGTCCTGCTATGCTAGAGACTGCTCTGGGCTAGTCATACATGCTTAGAAGGAAGTGAATTCCAACAGGCTTCATATATGGAAGAGATATAACACTAGGTGAAATCTAAGAAGACACAAAAAGGTAAAAAGGAGATTAGACGACAGGTGTGCATAAAAGCTAGATGAAGCTCCTCAAATCTCAAACTGAATTTCAAGTCACAGAAATTAAGCATTCTACATCAGAGCAAAGGTGAAAAAAGAGAATAAGAGAATAAATATTGTACTATATTAATCACAATAAGAAGCACTTTCGTTTTGGCCAAAATATATTCTTAAATCAAATTTAGAATGTGGTTGCATTTGCAGGCTTAGCAGCATGAAACCCACACGACTGTAATTAATGTAATAAATCATGTTGTGGACTTTTCTACAGAATCTGACAGTACTCATTGATATATTACTTATTAGAGATGGTAGAAATTTCTCCCCTACTATTTTATTATATGCCAGAGACACTGAATCAAGAATACCTTCTTCTGATGTGTCTGAAATATCTGTTACTGGTGTAATACATAAAATATATAGCGAGCTGCTGCCATCAACTTTGATATACAAGATGTACACAATTTCCAAAAAGAATCTTGTTTTTTAACTCTCACTTTCCTTGACTTAAGGCAGTCATAGAAGCTACATGGATTCATTATAGATGTCACATTTACATTTTCCAGCTCCAGTCATGAAGCTACAGTTTTACACACGTGCCTCTCCTTCACAGCTCATTCTTTAATGACTCCATTACTATATAGCTCAGAATATTTTAAGCCAGTATTATTTTATCAACCCATACATGTTCTTTCATTGTTTTCAACATATGACTCTTCAGAAAAAAATTTTTATTGAACATTAAATTACTTTCAAGGTAAAAATGAGTTCTTGAGCAGTTCAGGAATTTGGCCATCACTGCATTTCACCTCAGTGAATTTACAAATCCTTAAACTTGCTCTGCATAAACAGCTTCTAATTTAGAAATATCTAAAGTTTAAAAAACAGATGATTTAAAGGGTCACGATTAACATAAGGAAAAGGTTATATTGCATATTTTCCCCTAATAAAAATAACTTCATCTTATCATAAAAATAACATATGGTTAATACAAACATTTTCTCCAGAAAATGCAAAACGTATAAAGAAGAAAGCAAAAACTGTCCATGAATCCATTTTTCAAAGATAGCAGTTGGATACATTATGATATATCCTTCCCATTTACAATTTTATTTTAAATATTACTTTTTAATTACCAAGAGTCTAGTCTATTCTGCTATAAATATACACCTCAGTTTTCTTTTATGTTTTACTTTATTTTTCTCTGGAAGTATTACTTTATCATATGTTCAAGAGAAAAACTACTGTTAACTCAGAAATTCCTGATAAGTTACTATTTTTGATGTATTACTTTTGATTATTTAAAACTATAGATCTTAAGACTTAAATAAGGGTGTGGCACTGCATTTATTATCCACTGGTGACAAATTTTTTCCTTAGCTACTGAGAATTCCCTATGTTCACTCTTGTCATTATTAAAACTGTTCTCAACACAGTAGCCTGCGTGAATTTTTCTTTATTCCCAGTTTATCCATACAACTTCTCTGCTTAAATTCCATCCATGAATTCCTATTGCTCTTGAGTGAAAGTTTAATCCTCAGTATTGCCCATAAGGTTTTGGTCTGCCTCACTGGTCCCATCTGAAACCAAGCTCACCTGATTTCCTCCATTACAGCCACAGTGGCCTCCATGCAAGTTTTCAAATGTGCTCTCCTTTCAGTATTTCAAGGGTGTCCTCTCAAAGAGTTGGCACAAGCTCTATCAGCAATATATTACTGACCTCCATCTCCAAACCTCTCATCCTTCATTCTCAAGACAAATATCACTACCTGAGGTGATCTTCCAATGTCTTCTTCTTACCCCAACTAATTCTCTGTTTTTTCCTATCACAGCAAGTCTAACAACTTATAAGTATCTATTTGTGTGATTTCTTGACTAATGTAAGTTCTATGAGGACCCCACACAGGAATGTAAGCTCTACGAGGGCAGGAACTTTTTTCACTGATTTATCTATGGCTGAAGAAATGAACAGCACATACTCATTGATATTTGTTAAATAAGTGAGTTTAATTGACTATCAGAAAAGATACACTAAAACTATATAAGAAAAAATATAACACCAAAATAAAACATTTCTAAACACTTTACTATTTGCATCAACATTCAACAAAAATACATTCAGCCCCACAACATGGTGGGCATTGTTCCTCAACTGTTAAACACTTCAATTTTTATCTATCTTTGTGGAGACAACAAAGTCCTTGGAGACTGGGACTCAAAAACAGAGCAAGAGGAAAAGTTTTGGCAGTGACACTTTAGGAGGAACAAAGTAAACTGAGGGAAAGTTACCTCAGGTCCCGGAACAACACCTCCAGCTAAGAGAGAGGACACTGAGACACATAAGAGAAGCATCACCATGGGAAGTGGGCCTAGTGGTGAAGGGCATGAATTTGGAAGTCAAACTGCCAGGGTCAAAATTCCAGCTCTCCCGTGCTCTTATTGTGTGACCTCTGGTAACTTTAATCTTTCTGTGACTTAGTTTCTTTATCGTAAATTGGAGTTAATTATAGTCCTAACTTTGGAGAGTTGTGAGAACTGAACTAGTTAGTGAGATAATAAGCACTCTATAAGTATTGGCTCTTATTATTGCTATTTTGCATGCAGTAATCAAAGAGAGTTAACAGCATATAACAGACACTGTACTGAAGAGGAGTTTGGAAGTAAAATAAGAATCACCTTTTGTTAAGAGTTAATCAGTATGACAGAACTGAGTATTTGAAAAGTGCTTTTCATTAGTTTGCTGAAATTCTGTGGCTTCAGTGACTAAGAACAAAGTCAAACATACCATCTGAGGTAACATCTGGTGAACTTAAGAGATGAAAAGTGTTGGGTGCTACGTTCATGCCTGTAATCACAGCACTTTGGGAGGACAAGGTGAGTGGACTGCTTGAGCCCAGGAGTTTGAGACCAGCCTGGGCAACACAGTCTCCACACACACACACAAAAGAATCAGCCAGGTATGGGGATGTGTGACTGTAATCCCAGCTACTGGGGAGGCTGAGGCGGAAGAATCCCCTAAACCCAGGAGGTTGAGGCTGCGGTGAGCCATAATTGTGCCACTGCACTCCAGCCTGGGTGACAGAGTAAGAACCCCCTCAAAAAAAAAAAAAAAAAAAGATTAAACACTATACCACAATAGAAAGTTATTACAAACATTTGATTAGAAACAAATTCTTCCTTTAAATTTACACTCAATTTACATGACTGCATATATCTTAATAAGGATCAAAATATGAAGACAACTTTTACTAAAAATGCATATGAAAATAAAAAACAAAAAGGAGTTATTAATCAATTTGAAATACAAGATGTGTGGCACATAAAGCAAAAAGAAAACAGATAAATAAAAATGGAAATGTACAAAACTCTAATAAATTACCTCCTCTTTTGAGTTAGGCTATCAATATTCATTAACTTCTACACAAGAAGTAATAACCTAATGTATAGGAAGATACTAACTTCTCTAAGTGGGTCAGTGGATAATAACAAAATATTTTTTGAAAAGTTCATTATAAAATAAAAAGTAGAGCATTTTTCTACATAAATTAGCATTCTATACCCATTTGTAAGTACAAGCAAAACAGGAAAATAAAGCTTTTCTTTTAATGATGAGGTGGCTGCTTTCCATAACACAGAATAATAAATTTAGCACCATTAATTCTAACAGCATACAACATGTTAAAAAATTAGTAACCTTAACATAAATCTTAATATAGTCTAGACTAAAAAAATTCTGTAAAATATTATTCCAGGTATCATTTTTTAAAAAGATATACTTATATTCACAGAATCAAACCCTAAAGTCAAATTCACAAAAACAGTACATCCTAAAATGATAAAGATATTTTATTTTCCCTGTTGGATGAAATTAGGGGGAAAAAATCACATAATAGCTAAGTATTTAAAAAAATTTTTTCTCAATGATAAGCAGCCATTCATTTATTGTCTTAGAGGTCTCAACTTCTTTTGACTTCACCCAAATATAAACATGTTTTTGAATGGCAGCCCCAAATATGTATATTTATTTACACTATGTATAAGTCCTACTGCCAATCAATATATTAAAGGTTAATTCCTTTCTTAGCTTAAATAAAAATAAGAACTCTAGTGTTTTCTGCTGGCACCACAGTGTATCACTGTGCAACAAGCCACATCACTCAGTGATAGTTTCATCACCTCATTATGTATTATAGTGTATCTGTATCTAATTGTTTTTCTATTATTATTATTACAGTTTTGTGTACTTTTATATAAAAATTGATAAAATTCTGTTTCTTTTTTAATTAAGAAAGGTAGATTTATTAAAGAAAAGTTACATCATGAAGGGCACAACGGGCAGGACAACAGTGAGAGTGTCTGTTGTCTGCTGCTTAAGATTCTGTTTTTATCAATCACCTTGAGAGAAGAAAGGAGGTCAAGTAACAGGTTTACTTCTATAACAGATACAGTTAAAGCCAAAGTACTAATATTTATTGGTCACTGCTAACTTGAGTGAAAAAACATGAATGCCCCTATATTTTAAAACTTTTCAATATTAAATGTGGCAGAAACATATTAAAAGATGCCTAAGGTTGTTAAGTCATTAGAGAAATGTAAATTGGAACCAATGAGATACCACTTCACATCCATTAGGATGGCTACAATCAAAAGTCAGACTGCAACACATGTTGGAAAGGATGTGGAGAAATTAGACCCACATACACTGCTGATGGGAATGACAAACGGCCCAGCAATATGACCTAGCAGGTTCACTCATGTATATACCCAAGAGAATTGAAAATATATGTCCACACAGAAGCCTGTACATAAATGTTCATAGCAGAGCATTATTCAAAATAGCCAGAAAGTGGAAACAACCCAAATGTCCATCACTATGTGAACGGATAAACAAAATGTGGTGTATCTGTACAACGGATTATTTACTATTCAGCCACAAGAAGAAGTGAAGTACTGATACATATTATAACATGGATAGATCTTGAAACATTATGCTAAATGAAAGAAACAAGGCCACATATTGTATAATTCTATTTATATAAAATACCTAGACTAGGCAAACCCACAGACACAAAGTAGAGTTAATGATGTCTATTCAGATTCTGCAAGGTTATTTTTGGTCCAAGCCTCACTCTGTCACCCAGGCTGGAGTACAGTGGCTCATGGCTCACCACAGTCTTGACCTCCTGGACTCAGGGCAATCCTTTCACCTCAGCCTCCCAAGTAGCTGAGACTAGAGGCATGCCATCAGGCCCAGCTAATTGTTTAATTTTTTTTTTTTGGTCAAAGTGAAGTCTTGCTATGTTGCCCAGGCTGGTCTTGAACTCCTGGACTCATCCAATCCTCTTACCTCAGCCTCCCAAAGTACTGGAATTACAGGCATGAGCCCCCATGCCCAGCAGAACCAGCAGTATAATACCATCACAGGGACAGAGTGAGAACTCTGAAAATAACATTGACTGGTACAAACAAGAGATGTGTGAGATCCTTTATTTTCTTCATTTAATGTTCTATTATTTTTAATTTAAATTTAATTTTTAAAAAGCAATACATATCATTGTAAAAATAAAAACTCAAAAATATACAGAATAAAAGGTATTCACCTCAAAATTTTCTTCTCAACTCCTGCTCTTCAGGAGTAACTACCATAAACCTTTTAGTGTGTATGTTTGCCAACTTTTTTCTATGTGTACTAAAACAGTATTTAAAGAAATAAAAATGGAATATTATCTACATAGTTCTGACAATATTTGCACAATATAGGCAAAGCAGACACCAATCCATTTCACTACACGTACATACATCTCTTTCTTCTTTACTACACAGTATTTCATTGTTCTATTATTTAAAAAGCAGCAGCCCCATTTCAGAGTGTGGCTGCTACTCAGATCCAATCAACTGTTGCCAAAAAGGAATTTTCTAGGTTTTGGCACGATTTCATTCAAGCTACTTCTCTTCTACTAAGGTGCCATCTTACTGCCTTAGATTTGCGTCCTGAACCAGGGTGACAAATAAAAACTACAATTCCTAGTATGCATTGCTACCAAAGTGCTTCTAGTTTATGGTATCACCAGCTAACAGTTATTGATCACTCACTGAGTACCAGGCATTTCTCACTAAGTCCTTTACCTTTAGTAACTCCTCGTTCCTCACAACAACCCTATTAAAACACCATCAAAAACTTCCTTGTTTTATAGATGATGAAACTGAGAACCAGAAAGGTTAAAAAATTTGCCCAAACTTACAAAGGTAGCAAGTGTTAATAAAGGCAGGCAGTCTGGCTCTAAAGTCTACGTACTTAACTACTATACTATACTGCTTCTTAAGAATGATATGTACTCTAAGATGATAGTTATATTCCTTTAAAAAATCCGCTTATCAATATTTAATTTAAAAAGAAATGTTTCAACAGATGCTGGCAAGGATGTGGAGAAATGTCCTGTTGGTGGGAATGTAAACAGTGTGGTGATTCCTAAAAGAGCAAGAATTTGACCTTTCATATGACCCAGCAATTCCCCTTCTGGGATTAAAGGAACTTAAATCATTCTACAAAAAAAAATGATTTAAACATGCACACGCATGTTTATTGGAGCTCTATTTACAACAGCAAACACATGGAACCCAACCAGGCTGCCACTGAAACTGGACTGGCTAAAAAAAAAAAAAAAAAAAAAAGTGGTACATATACATGATGGAATATTACACAGCCATAAGGAAGAACAAAATTATGAACTTCACAGCAACTTGGATGGATCCAGAGTCTATAATACTCACTGATTTATCACAGAAACAAAAAAATGATTACCATAGGTTCTCACTCATAAATGGACCCTGAACATTTACCATACTACTATAAGAAAAGGATTGGCAGTAGCCAGAAACTGACAGAGGAGGTTGGGGGGAGGCACACAATATCAATAAGGGTATCTGATCTTAAGTCAGGTGATGTGGGGACCAAAGGGAGGCCCAAACTTTACCTATACAATGACCATTTGTATATCAAATCCTGAATTGTACCCCACATCTTTAAAATAAAAATAAATAAAAAGTAAAAATAAATGTTTCAATAAGAGGTAAAGGATAAAGCCACAAAGTTTTAGGTCAGGTACAGTGGCTCATGCCTATAATCCCAGCACTTTGGGAGGCCAAGGTGGAAAGATTGCTTAGGCCAGGAGTTCAAGACCAGCCTGGGCAACATTTTTTTCTCTACAAAAAATAAAAAAATTAGCCAGGTGTGGAGGTACACACCTGTAGTCCCAGCTACTCGGGAGGCTGAGGCAGAGGAATCATCACCTGAGCCCAGGAGGTTGAAGCTATGGTGAGCTATGATCTGTACTCACTGCTTTGAAACTTTCTGAGGTCTGCAGTCTTTAGCCAAAGGCTAAATAATGGTGTCTGGAGTTGGTAGGTCAGGGAGGGGAGGGTAGCCTGGTGAGGAAGAGTTGTCACCTAATGAGGATTTTACCAAAGTTTTGGAGAATGGAGAGCTGATGGCATGCATTAAAAATTAAGACAATGTGGATGGGCGTGGTGGCTCATGCCTGTAATTCCAGCACTTTGGGAGGTGGAGGTGAGAGGACTGCCTGAGCCCAGGGGTTTCAGACCAGCCTAGGCAATGTGGCAAGACCTCGACTCTACAATAAATAAATTTAAAAAATAAGCCGGGCGTGGTGGCGCATGCCTCTAGTTTCAGCTACTTGGAAGGCTGAGGTAAAAGGATCGCCTGAACCCAGTAGGTTGAGGCTGTGGTGGCAGTGAACGTGCCACTGCACTCCAGCCTGGGTGGCAGAGTGAGACTCCAACTCAAGAAAAAAAAAATTAAGACAAAGTGATGAAATAGTAGTCTAGAACCGTGTTCTCAAATCTCAGAGTGAATAAAATCACTCAGGGACCTCATTAAAATGCAAATTTTGATTTTCCTAGGGCCTGAAATTCTTCATTTATTTATTATTTTTTAAATTTTTTTATTTTGTGGGGTGCAATTCAGGGTTAGGTATACAATTGTTCATTATGCAGGTACTCTTGTTGATGAGGTGTGCTCCCCCAGATACCCACTACTGCCAATCCTGCCCCCCACCCCAGCAGTTTCCCATACTGCCAATCCTTTTCTTATAGGATTATGACAAGAAATTCTTCATTTTTAACAAGACCCAGATGATGCCAATGGTCAGAGGAATAACAAGGGACTAGATCACACCATGCAGGGAGGAGCTGCATCTAAGATGGAGCCAATCATTCTGTTGGAACCTCAGATAAGCTTTGGGCTTAAGTACAACTTGGTGAGAAAGGGTGGCAGTAAGAAGTAAAGCTAAACCCAGAGGACCAATGAAAGATTTATAATAGCTAGACCAGCTAATACCTCCCTAACCTCCCCACCCCAACCCCTATCCAGAAAAAAAATCAGACAAAACTTTGCTAAGGAATGGAACTTATCACATGGGAGAGCCAAAATATCTAATTTGGGTGCTAGTGTGTGAGACTTGTTTTTGGAGGCCTGCTGTCCAACCGCGAAGTCTCTACCCACTCTGGGACAGGAGCACTGCCAATCAACACATCCCATTCTACTTTTAACTCAGGGAAAAGGCCTAGGAGGATGCAAATCTATTTACACAACCAAACAGAAGCCCATGCCAGATTTCTGCCCTGCATTCTTAAGTATGGACAAACAAGTAGACAAGGCACCAGAAGAAAACTTGTAACAAGAAGAATGAAGGGAAAGAAACAGAAAAACTGAAAAGGAACAAGCATTGAGAGAAGATTTTTTCCAATCATATTAAAGGAAATGAATTTTCAGCAACTTAAAGACTCAAAAGTTTACTTCCTCCTTATCCATTTTTGGGAAATCATTTTATGGATTCCAGCAAAATGAGAAGAAAAAGAGAGAAACATAAAATTCAACCTAGGAACAACCTAGGGAAAATCTCAGAGGATGACATCAGGCTTAAGGTAAATCAACTAGTCCAAAATGTAGCAGGAGGACTGAAAGTCCAAAACCAGAATCTAGGGGGGGACCAAATAGATATGAGGAGGGTATATTGCTCTATTGTCAAGAAAGGCTACCAAAAACACTAGGAAAACACACACAAAAAATATCATATTTGTTGATTCTAAGATATACCTTTTAACATTTTAGTAACTGAAATTTGTCTCAATATTCCTAGGGATTATAGTTTAATTGGCAGCACACTTTTCTTTCTCCATGGAAGATAAAATAATGGTGACATTTCAGATGCAATGAAACACAGTACTACTAATAATGATGGGACAGGCTTATTGAAGACTTACTCTTTGAACCAGGTGTTCTAAGCCTTTTACATGAATTAAGTCATTTATCCACTCAACAATACGTAGGAAGCTTCTTCTCTGAGTGTCCCAGAAGTTGTGAAATTCATCAGGATGGAAAGAAATGCAATCTTAAATCACTAATAACTATGAACAACACACACACATATATACACATATACTTTTTAAGAGACAGTATTATCATTCTGCTGCCCAGCCTGGAGTGCAGTGGTGCAATTATAGCTCGCTGCAGCCTCAAGCTCCTGGGCTCAAGCAATCCTCCTGCCTCAGTGTTCCAAGTAGCTGGGATTATAGGTACAAGTCATGGCACCCAGCTTCTATGGACAATATGACACTGTAAAAATAACATAAAGGGTGTTACTGGTTTTGAATATTTAGAATTAACCTATGGATAAAGCAGAAAAGACTTCATTATGGCCACAAAAAAGAATGAAAATATTGACAAACTTGTGAAGATAAAATTGTAAGAAGAAGGGAGAAGAGAACAGTGGAAAGAAACATAGGGACACTAATATTTTCATCCTTGGGTGGAGGAAGTTTACCTATTTCATCTTTCATTATTTTTAATTCTTCTGTTGGTTACATGTATATTTTCATAATCTAACAATCAAATTGGAAGGCTAATGAAAATGAGTTCAATTCTCTTTCATAACAAAGAGTCTATGGATAGTTTATGAAGTTGATAAACCAAGAAACAGAGGTATGTGTATTTGTTCAGAATCTTGAAAGAATCAAAAATAGAAAGCTCAAAAGAAGTTTCCTTTGAAGAGTTGGGATTATGAGGTAAGGAAAGCTAAGGTGACAGACTGCTATTATTCAGCAATATTATTTTGTTGATTGTCATGTACATGTATTACCTTGATAAAAATTGAAAAAGGCAATGAAATATTTTTGTTCAATAAAGCAATCCTATAGATTTTAAGGCAAAGTTGAAAAAAATTCAGATCATAACAGTCAGTAAACCAGGTGCATCAATCATTAAATCAGACTTACGTGATTATAAATTTGATCACTGTTCTCACCTAAAATAAAGCTTAAAATTGGCGGGAAGTCATGGAAGGAATACCTTTTCATATTTGCCATGCTCTATAAATATTTCTTCTGGTTCTAATACACTCTTTTGGGGAATAAAAGCCATTAGTTACATAAAAGAGATCTAAGCTGAAAGAGAAGTTATTGCTGGACTTAAAATGAAGTGAATCACCTGCACTTTGCCCATCCCTGCTGAGACCCATGATGATCAGACAGCTCTACCTGTGAGGACTGCTACTTCTGTATCTGCTACAGATACAGAAATAATATGTGAATTCATGGGATGCTGGAGCTAAGACTTCAGTGCCCTGACACTACTTGTTTGCCCTGAATATATTATTTCATATTTTTAGACAAGGAACGGATACCATGTTAGAAAACCAAAGTCAACACCTCTCCAGTTCTGAAGTTCTGGCTTCCTAGCAGACTTAGTCATATCCAAATTAATTGAAAGAAAATTACATTTTGAAGTTTATAGCTATTTGCTAGTTTGTTGTATTTGGATACATTTTGCAAATCTGGGCACCTCAATCACACGTAGGTGAACTTTAAGTATATCTAAATGGCAGAGCTTTATTTCATTTGGTATAACATGAAAATGCCCTTATTTTAAATAAATAAAAAGCCACCTGGGGACCAGGAAAGGTGGCACATGACTCAATCCCAGCGCTTTAGGAGACTGCGGCAGAGGATTACTTAAGGTCAGGAGTTTGAGACCAGCCTAGGCTACATAGCTGAGACCCTATCCCTACAAAATGTTTTGTCAAATTAGCCGGGCGTGATGGTACACATCTCTATCCTAGCTACTCAGGAGACTGATGCAGGAGCATTGCTTGAACCCAAGAGTTAAAGGCTACAGTAAGCTATGATCATGCCACTCCAGCCTAGGTGACACAACAAAACCCCGTCCCTTAAAAAAAAAAAAGAGCCAGTTGGCAAGATTTTTTTTGTATGTAAAATATTAATACAAATGATACTAAAAAAGGATACCCAAGCATTCATAAAAATCTGTTAAAACAAAATTTCTCAGAAAACTATGCATTTGTACAACAGACCAAGTAGTTTGATTTTCTAGTTTTATTTTTCAGCAAACTAGTAAACAGTTATATTTTTGATTCTTAAAGAAGGTCACTAGTTGTCTGCAAAAATAAGCAATATTACAATTTTAATATAACTAGGCTTATTTTTAGCTGAGTAGAGTGTTCCAAATAAATTGTGTGAAATGGGTTTCCTATAGCTTCTGCACTTTTAATTTCCACCTAAGAAAGACTTGCCTTTCATTTATCATGTTGGCTTGTTTATTTAACCACTGTTAGTCATATATCATCCTAGAAACAGTCTTAATAAATGTATTATCTAAAGACAACTAATTTAGTCTTATGAATCCATTCGCAGTTTGATTAACAGCATCTGGCTCTGGAAATATTTAAAACAGTTGTTGTTGTTGTTGTTGTTTTTAATTGGGAATGTTGTGAGGGGGGCAGGAGTATCTCTCTCCCATTAGAGTGTAGGCAGCATGAGAACAGAAACCATATTTTTGCTGTGTTTGTTGCTGTATCAGAATTACTCAACCTAAACTTGGCACTCTGTAGGCTTCCAAAGGATATCTGTTGAATGAATGGATGAATGATCATAACATGCTTCAGAACTCCTAATATCACCTTATCCTATACTACAGAGGACCTCACACTATGACTCCATTGTAGAGCTTTGTGCCCTGTCCAGATGATTAGTAGAAAAAAGACTAAGATACAGTCAATCCTTCCACTAAACTCTCATTCCTTTTTGAAATGATTCTCAGAAAAAGTAAATTGTGCCTTTGGGATATAATATAGTAGCCTAAACTTTGGATAAGTGATAAGCATGACCTGAAATAAAAAGAAGGGCAGGGGAAGCAATCATCAGTTTAGATTATTCCTGTATCAACACAGGCAGAGGTAGGGACCACGATGCAGAGCAACAACCCCATCCCTCTCTGTTAACAAGTACACCAGGGTCCTTCCAACCCATCATCACTTCAGCCAAACCATCTACTTTCTTTGTGCCTCATTTCCACCATAAAATAAACAATTTCTTTTTTGTGTGTGGGACTTGGGCAGTGTTGATCCTGGAAATAAAAGTACTGTATAGATAATAAAGGACATTTTATTTTTGTGTTTTTTATTTATTCCAGCAGAAGAGCTTTAACAGCATCCCATCATAATCATAAGGATAATACGCACAGTGTTAAAATTTGTGAGGATAATTCGCAAATTCTTTGCCCATAAACAAATATGCTAGCAGACAATGGTAGTAAAGTTCATTTCTTGCCAAAATATCTCCATATTAATAATAATGTTGTAATTCCTTCATAAATAGTCCATGATCAATTTTATTTTTGCTTCATGATCTATATTTTAAAAGTAACTATATTTTAAAACATACAGAAAAATATACAAAATAATACAAGCTAAAATATGCTTACCATGAACCAGAGGGCTTTGTGTGGATTAATTTAATCTATATATCAACTCTACAGGACAGATACATTATTATCTTCAATTTACAGATGAGAAAGCTAAGCCACAGAGTAACTTAAGTAACTTGCCAAAGTCACCCAGAAAAGGAGGGGTAGGGCTAGGATTTGAACCCAGGCTTGTTGTGTGTCCACAGTTCCAGCCTTAACTGCTGTGCCTCTTGTTAACATAAACTCATGTTCCCATCACTCAGATTTAATAAATATTAACATTTTGTCATATTTGTTATATATATATTTTTTTCTTTTTTTTTTTAAGTTGGAGTCTCACTCCATCGCCCAGGCTGGAGTGCAGTGGCACACTCACGTCCACCCCAGCGTCAACCTGCTGGACTCTGGCGATCCTTCCGCCTCAGCCTTCCAAGTGGCCGGAACTACAGGTGCACACTACCACACCCGGCTAATTTTTTAATTTATTGTAGAGGTGAGATCTCACCATGTTGCTCATGCTGGTCTCAGGCAATCCTCTTACCTTGCCCTCCCAAAGTGCTGGGGTTATAGGTTTGAGCCACCATGCCCTGTTTGTATATATATTTTTAATGTTATAGATACAGTTCAAGTTTCCCATGTATCCATTCCCATCCTCCCTTCCTCCCTAAATGCAATCACTATCAAGTATCTGGAGAGTCTCCTTCCAATCCATATTTAAATGTATGTGTATGCATATGTGTCTATTCAATACAGACATACAATACAATACTCAATACATAGCAATGTTCATTTTTTAAAGGTGTGGTATTCTAATAATATTCTAATACATAATAATACTCTGCAATTTTATTTCCAAGATGTATCCCCATTAATAAATGTAGATCTGGCTGATTCATCTATTCCACTTAAAAATATATCACAATTTATTCTCTATTTCTCTATTGATAGACACTGATGTTAACTGATTTTTCCTCGTTATCACAAAATTGCAATGTATACCCCTATATATATCTCCTCTTATATATCTATGAAAAAGTCTAAGACAGACACTTAAAAATTAAATTCCTAGGTTGTATGATATGCACATTTTAAACTTTATTAGATATTGCAAATTGTTCTCCAAAGTAGTTGTAACAATTTATATTCCCACCAGCATGTCCCCATTTTCCCATACTTGGTTTTTTTTTTTCTTTTTCCTCATACCTTTAACAACACTTGCGACAGTTGAAATTAATATCTCTTGCCTTTCTGATGGGAGTAAAACAGTTATCTTATTGTTGTTTTAATTTGCACTTCCCTGAATTTGGTATGGGTACACTTGACTGGCAAAGTCTAGGGTCACCAGTCTGCCCTTACTGAAACAGAAAGTTGAAAAGCAAGTTTCTGGTCGCTCCTATGAAGAAGTACAGAAGCACAAGAAAAAACTTTTCTCACTCCAGGCAGAGTATTCCGAGTTATTGTGTGGTCAGATGGAAGGACAATGTAGCCTATAATGTGGAACCTCCATTTCCTAAATCTCTGCTTCTCAAAGACACCTGGAGATCTCGTTAAACGCAGATTCTGATTTTGTGGGTCTGGGATGGAGATGAGTGCCTCCATTTCTTTCCTCCTCTTCTTTTTTTTTTTTTTTTAACATTCATTCATTTAATAAACATGCAACAAGCACCTGCCAATGCCAGAGAACGCTCTTAAGTGCTGGCTTCAGTGACAGCCATGTCCTACGTCCCTGAAGGGTAGAGAAAGGAGAACCCTTCCCTCCAGTTCCTTCATAGAGAGCTCATTACAGAGAACTGGCAGGTAATGAACAGAAGCTGTAATCTCTGCTTATAGATTCTTTATTTTTTTCCCTAGAGGTACTACAGTCTCTTCCTTTAGCTGAAATAAGAACTGTTTTTTGGGATCTGCCATTTTATTTGACCCTTTGAAGAGTAGGAGCTGGGCTGTCACTTGCCTACCACAGTCTCTTTGTCCTCTAGGTCCCCACTTGTGGATGTCAAGTAGGATCTGAAAGTGCCCTAAGACATGGCTTATGTCTTCAGTGGTGCTTATGTGCTCATGAGCTGCTGAATCATTGAGCAGGTGAAAGCAAGTCACTCTTGCTCCCATTCATATTTCACTCTCTCTGCTTTCTCTGGGTGTCTGGCCTATCCCAACTTTTCAGTACTCAAGTAATGGGCAAAAAACATGAAAGTCTGGCTGCTGCGCCCTTCCCTTCCTAAGCCTGATACTATCTATAGACTTTAAACCAGAATGTACACCTTCCCAGGTGCTGAAGCAGTGAAGCTTGATAAGGTGATACGGCTGCGCAACTGCAGTGAGTTTGCATTCACAGGTATATGGCATCGACAGTAGGGTCTGTGGGCTGGATGCATCATCCAGGACTAGCATGTCAGGAAAAGTTGAGTCTAGTCTGATCCTCACAGACATGATCAAGGAAGACAAGGCTTCCAGTAAGTCCCTGCACTGCATCTTGGTGATGTTCCTGTGTTGTTGCACATTTTCTGAGATCTCAGCCCTCCTGTTCCTAACAGGATTGCTGCAGAGATTAAAAGGGATAACTAGTGTTGAAAGCCACCAGGCCCATGAGTAGGGTTCAATATTCTTTCCCTTCCCCTTTTAGTGAATGGTTTCCTACATCTGAGGAAGATTCTCACCAACAATCAGTTCCAAGGTTTGCTTCCTGGATGAGTTAGAGAAACAAGATGCTAGACTTCCCGATTAATTTCTGCTCCTGCATCCCCAGCTGGTAGCGAGGCCTCAGAGAAGGTTGGTGGCCTCCCAAGATTCATCTCTAATGTGCTCTCAGGTGATGGCGGTGACACTAGTCCATGAACCATATTTTAGTAAATGAATGGGTGTGACAGCATAAAATCAGAATCTACTTCACTACTTAAAGAGTACTGAACACAATCTAATGATGATTATGAAAATGAAAACAAAAATACTAGTAAGGAGAGAAATTATCCATTTATTAAATATCATATGTCTGATACTCTCTTTAGTGTTTCACATATGTTTTTGCATTCATTCCTAATATTACTGCAAGACAGACATTATTATTACTTTACAAATGAAGAAACTGAGTTTCAGAAAAGTGAAATGACTTAGCTAAGGTCACAAGGCCAGCAGGAGGCAGAGTTAGAAATCAATCCAAATACACTGATTCTCTGGGTGGTCACGCTCTACTCTCTCAGCCCAAAGCTGCCTACCATATCCATTTCAGACGTGCACCCTTTGAAATATGGAGTAAAATGATGGTTTAAAAAAAAAGTCTGAATTCTTACTTTGCCTTTATTATCTTTCAAAATTTATGTCTCAGGTTTTTCCGCAGGAAATTACAAGGAAAAGTGTGGTGAAGAAAACAAATTTTAGTCTTGTTTCTTCTTATAAGAAGAAGTATATATTTCTCATGGAATAAGGAAATACATAATTTGTGTGTATGTATGTATATGCATATATATGCACACATAAGTATACACATTTATACCCTTATATTGGAACACTGTTCCAGTATACTCTGTCACTGAATGAAATACATAACAACTCTTCCTATCTGCCCACATAAAAAAACAAAATCTCAAAACGAGACAAAATGAACCTCACATAAATGGCAATAGAAATCTCTGGTTTGCTACCCCTCTCAGGAATGGTACACAGAATGTTCTTGGAAGAATACCTACCACTCTTTCCCAACATTCAGCTATGTGGCTTGTGTAGGACTGATCTCAGTACCATTTCCAGGGTAGGGGCATCACACACCTATGGCTGGCTCAGGGGTTACTGGGAATGCTGTGACACAAGCTGTCTACTATTAGACAAGAAACCTGGCAGCAAGACCATTTTGGGTCCATGCAGGGATCAAGCATTGTAGGTGAATATAAAATGGAGGAAGTCAAGGAGACAAATGGCAAGAGGGAAACTCGATGCTCTCCAAACCCTGGATGAAAGCTTGTTTGAAGATCTGTCCTTGGGCTATAAGGCAATTAATTTTCTCCTTTAACTTATTTTAACTCAGGTTTTCTACTTCTCACAAGAGAAACCATTGTTTATTGTCTCAACACAGGCCAAATATATTACTGGAGGAATACATACCTCAATCAATTTTTAAAAGCTCCCTGAACTTAATTTTATGTAACTATTTTTTCAAAAAACATATTAAATGACTTAGACTACACTCCTCTTTCTCTCTGAATGCACTGTTTTGTATAAAGTATAATCACCATACATTTACACAAATAAAAAAATACTCAAACAGTAAAAATTAGAAGAAAAAATAAAGAGATTAATAAAAACAGAATTGAAAGTAAGAAACAGACCCAATAATAAACAAAAATGTAGTATATGAATCAATTCAGTGGAGGATGGGAATCATTCAACAAATGAAGCTAGGACATTTGATTACCTACAAAAAAGAGTGAAGTGAGATTCCACCGCAAAATATATTCTAATTGTAAAGCTATACGTTAAGAAAGAAAGTAAAAGAAGAAGAGAGGAAAAGAAACCCGTAAAAGAATGAGAGCAGCCAGGTACAATGGCTCACCTCTGTAATCTCAGCACTTTGGGAGGCAGAGGGGAGAGGACTGCCTGAGCTCAGGGGTTGGAGACAAGCCTGGGAACTTGGCGAGACTTCGTCTCTACAATAACTAAAAAAAATTAGCCAGGCATGGTGGTGTGTGCTTGTAGTTCCAGCTACCTGGAAGACTGAGGTGGAAGGATCACCTAAGCCCAGCAAGTCGAGGTTGTAGTGGCCGTGAGCATACCACTGCACTCCAGCCTGGGTGACAGAGTGAGACTCTGACTCAAAAACAAAACAAAACAAACAAACAAAAAAAGAACTAGAGAAAAATACAGACAAATGTTTATGTGATCTCAAGGGAGAGTAACGACTTCCTAGTAAAATACCAAAGACAGAAGATGGGTAGGTAGGTAGGTAGGTAAATAGACAGACAGACAGACAGACAGACAGATAATGAAATAACGGTCTTCATAAAAATTAAAAAAAACCATACTTCAAAAAATGTCATCAACAAAATTAAAAGCTAATGGCAAAATGGGAAGTGTATTTCCAATATACATGACACACTATGAATTACTATTTCTAACATATAAAGAACACATATGAATCTCTTAGAAAAGGATAAAGATGTACAAAAGAAAAAATTTATATGTTTATACATAAATATCACAAATCTGACCAGCAAAAATTGATTGCTAACATAAAACTTCAGGGAAAAGAGCTAATTAATAAAATGGATTCTTGCACAAAATCCTAAAAAAAGTGATATATGAGTATATTTAAGAAATATACATACATACATAAAAAACAACTCATGATGCAATAGATTTAAATTTCATCATGACAGATGCCTCAAATTTACATAAAAACCTCAAAAATTAATGGAATCCAAGCTACTGCTAGGTAGTCAATAATTCCTCTAATAATATATGTCCTCTTTATTCATTGTTTGCTGAGATTTGGATTGAGCAGTACAGCAGGGTTGATATGAAAATTAATGACTCTATCTACACCTTTATTAACATTTTATAACTTTAAAGGTTCAGTTCTGAACAGAAACAAACATGATTTTCCACTAAGGGAACAGAATTTAAATGGTATCAGTAAAACTAAACAAAATGGAACAATTTCTCTTTATTTCTGGCTGACTCAATAGTCATTTGTCAAATTATTTATTTAAAAAATATTATTTAAAGATATGCAGTATTTCTGCAATGATCTGATAAAGACTTGCTTACACAGCATCTATTTGAAAAGAGGCTGATTTGGCTTTCAACTAGTTCTCTGAAAACCTTTCTTCTTTGCTTAGTCCCAAGTTTGCTTATACATTAATTATGTAAAGTCCACCTGTACAAAGTCATTCACATACCTTTGGACATGTTGGAGTCTACATTTTTTAAAAATCTATGTTTAGAACAAAGATTATCTACTATAAATATGCAAACACAAATAAATAAAATTTTAGAACACAGAATATAGTTGGGCACTAGAAAGCAAAGGTAAACTGTACGTTAACTTCAAATACCTCTCACAAAAGAAAAATGGCAACCAGATTTTTATTTTTCCCCCTACTGTTTCAAGTCTAAATAACATTTCTGTAAAGCTAACAACACCTTAGTAATATGATATCCTTCCACATACAATGGATCAAAACATGAGGACCATTTCTTCCTTAGGAAATCCTCATTACCAGTTATTCGTACTGTTTTTCTTGAAGGTTCACCTCCAGGTCAAACTAATCCTCCTTCTTAGAGTAAGGTCAAATTACAATTTATGACTGTATATATTACGTGCTATCCTTGGCCATGCTTGCAGTTCAGCTGTTATAAGAAGTAGAATTTCCATGAGGGAGGAAAAAACCCTAAATGAATGTAATATACACAACAATGAATGGATTTAAATGATTTCTTTTGCAAATAGGCTAAATTTATTTTCCAAAATAATTATATAGTAAGATATTCATATATGGTTTAGTAAATAGCCTCGGTGTCTCATTTACTATTCACTAGATAGAATCAAGAAAGTCTTGCATCTTGCTTTGCAAGGTAAGTTAGAGAAAAGCTGTACAACACAAATAACAGTCTTACCAAACTGTTTGGGTATACTGGACCAATTTGCAACTACATTTCTGAATTCTGCCCTTAAATATACACTGAGTGAGAATGGAGAAATTCCATCAGGCTAAGTCTCCTATTTATCAAAAAGAGAAAGAAAAAAAAAGTAGTGGAGGAGGAACAAATGAATGAAGTTAGATTCACAAGTATTTGAGTGAAAAGGTACTACTTATATCCTACATATATCAAGAGTCAGATTTCCTAGAACAAAGACTTTTACCAACCTAATTTTGTGAAGATTAGTCAAAGACCATGTTTCTATTCATGATTAAGGTAAAACTTTTTTTTTTGAGTTGGAGTCTCACTGTCACCCTGGCTGGAGTGTAGGGGCATGCTCATGGCCACCCCAGTGTTGACCTGCTGGGCTCTGGCGATCCTTCCACCTCAGCCTTCCAAGTAGCGGGAACTACAGGTGCACACTACCATGCCTGGCTAATTTTTTTATTTATTGTAGAGATGAGGACTCGCCAAGTTGCCCGGGCTGGTCCCAAACCCGCAGACTCAGGCAATCCACTCGCCTTGGCCTCCCAAAGTGCTGGAATTACAGGCTGAACCACTGAGCCCAGCCTAAAGTAAAACTTTTTAAAAAGTTTTTTTAGAAAGAAAAAGACAACCCATGGAATGGGAGAAAATATTTGCAAATTATATATCTGATAAGGGCTTTATACCCAGGATAAGGAACACATGCCTACAACTCACCAATAAAAAGACAACCTAATTTTAAAAATGGGCAAAGAATTTGAGTAGATATTTCTCTGATGAAAATATACAAGTAGCCAATAAGTACAAGAAAAAAAGCTCAATGACATTAGTGACTAGGGTAATGCAAATCAAAACCACAATGAGAAACTACTACACACCCAATAGTATAAATACCTGTACTTTTTTTAAGCATGGAAAATAAAAAGTGTTGGTGACAATGTGGAGAAACAGGCATCTTTAAGCATTATTAGTGAAAATGTAAAATGGTGGGGCTGCTTTGGAAAACGTTTGGCAGCTCCTCAAAAAGTTAAACATAGAGTTATCATAGGACCCAGCAATTCCACTCCTGGCTAGATACCCAAGCAAGATAAACATACATGCACACACAAAAACTTGTACACAGCAGCATTATGTTCATAGCAGCATTATTTATAATAGTCAAATAATGTAAATGACCCAAATGTCCATCAAGTGATGAAAGGAAAAAACATGGTATGTTCATACAATAAAATATTTGGCAATAAAAAGGAAAGAAATGCTACAACATGAATTAACCTTGAAAACATGATGCTAAGTGCAAGAAGGCAGTCTCAAAAGACCACATAATATATGATTCCATTTATATTAAATGTACAGAACAGGCAAATCCATAGAAACAGAAAGCAGATTAGAGGTTACCAGGAACTGGGTGGAAGGGAAGAGTGACTGCTAATGGGTACAGGGTTTCTTTCTGGGGTGATGCAAACATTCTGAAATTAGGTAATGGTGATGGTGGTACAACTCTGTGACTATAACAAAAGCTATTGAATTGTATCCTTTAAAAGAGTAAATTTTATGATATGTGAGTTATATCTCAATAAAGAAGTTATTTTAAAAAGAAAGAAAAATGGATAAACTAGAAAATAATTTTAAGCAGGATATAAATATTTTCAGTATATATTTTATTAATAATACCATAATTGTGTTAAAAAATCATTAATGGAAGAATAGGGATCTTAAAATTGATACTAAAATAAGAAAAACATGTTTGCAAAGCAATTTAATTCCAGAAAATTTCAGGGTAAAGGCACAGGTGCCTCAGGACTCCAGGAAGCTTTTCCCGAAATACATGACTTTTTTGAGAAGGACTGAAAGAAACTAGAATGTGCCACAGATTTCTGTTTTCTATACTGTCCGCATGTTCTGTTCATCCTTCTCCATGTTTCTACTTTTAGCCTATTGGATTTGAACCATAAACAAAAGAGCACGAGACCCAAACTTCCTTTATATAATAGCCCAGGTTAAATCAGTATCAAATGTCAATTAAAGAACAAAGTTAGAATGTTAGAATGACAGGTGTAGGGGTCTCATACCATTTTACTCTCCTCTCAATCCATCTCAGTTAGGCTCACATATTCCAGAAATGCAAGTTACCTGATTCTTTTACATTTTAAGAGAAAAGATAAAATAATTTTAGAAATGTTTGTTGCCTTTTTAAATTCTTATTTTAAACTACCACACCAAATAAAATGAGTACCAATGCCAAGTTGGCTCAGACAAATAAATAATCATGGAAAAGCATTAGGTCTATTTTCATTATATGTCTTACCCAACATCATTTTGGCTTCAAAAAGCAACTTAATATCTAAATACTGATAGAAAAGCATCTTTAAAAAACTTTCAAAAATAACTTTACTACTTAAAAATTCATCTAACAGTAGATATCAACTTTAAATCTAACCATGCAACATCAACAGCACAATCTTACAGCTGTCCTCTCAGTTCTAAGGTACATCAACTGGAATCTTGGCCTTAATTCAGATGAATTTCCTTCATGGTAGCGCCTGGATATAATAATTTTATTGTTTCTATCTTTCTGAGACAAAGGACTGAATTCTAGCAAACTGAGCCAATGGCTTCTGGAAGTGCTGACGGCGCAGAATTTTCTGACAGACGAGGATGAGGGACACACTGTCGCCTCACATGCCATACCTGGTATGCACTGTGCTGTGGCCTCAGTGGTTATGGTTGGAGCAACTGGGGGCTGCTGCTGACTGGAGCTCACTTCTGGCTCTGTGTTAACTGAGGGAGAAAGGGCTACCTCACAGGAGGAGACCTGGCTGGGCAGATGGGACAGGAACTCTTCAGAAGCAACTTGCTCATCCTGTCCAGGCAGCTGCAGGGCAGACAAAGGGATACTGATCTGTTTGTTAGGATGAGAAGTGCTCACAGGCATCTGCATGGCCACCTGCTGGCTGGTGCCATGGGTACCAGGAGGTCCTCTGTTTGGTGAAGCCAGAGAAACCCTAGCAGTCTTCTGGACAGCTGGTCTTGAGACCACAGAGGGGGATGCAGACATACCATGTGGGTCTAGCTCCAAGCTGATGGCAGATGTTACATGGGGAATCAGCTTAGCAGACCCTACACAGGAGGGGCCAGCATGAGTCTGAGGCTTGGGTTTTGCCATCTGTGTCAATGACAGGGCTGGTCCATCTACTCCTCCTGTCAGCTCTGCATTTGCCACAATGTAATAATCTTCAGGAATCTCTTGTTTGATTTTCTTGATGATGACGTCATTGCTGCATTCATCAACCATCTGCGCCTGGGAGCTTGAATGGAGGGAAGATGGGACTATTCCAGGCCTTTTGCGAGTAATGCTTTGAGGTCTCTGGGTTTGGGGCTCAAAGTCACTATCCTCATCTGTAACAGAAGACTCACAAACCATGTCAAACAGGGTGTTTTCATCTTCATATTCTTCAACAGCTTCATCTAGTTCAGAGGGCTCACTGCAATAAGAGAAGTCACAAGAGTCTCTGGTCCGATTACAGTCTAGCTTTGCTTTCACTGGTCTCCCAGGGTACCTTTCAACAGGGCTAGTCTGTGTCTCAGAAGGTACCCCAATTATACTGGGACTATCAGAGTTAAAACTTCTGTTATCCTGGAAACAGACCCGCTCTTGGGACCCAGCTCTGCAAGTAGCTGTTAGTGGCCAATGATAAGCATGGCCAGCACTACAGCCCCACATTGCTGTCAGGTTCCCATGGGAACCTTCAGAAAGCAAATGTTTCAGGTTTGGAATGAGGCTGCAAATGGTCCCATGACTGTGGGCCCAGCTGACCAATTTGGATAGATTCTCAGATGAGGTATGAAGACAATCCTCCATGTTACAGGATCGGCAGTGTCTTTCCTAAAGGGAAATAATCAAAATAAAAAGTTATTATTACCCAAGACATTCCCATATCTCAATTACTCTAATTTCTTCCATATATGATCATTGACATAAAAAAGAAATGCACTTCAAAACTGAATCTTGTTAATATCACTGTGTATGAGCAGAAATTAGAAGGGAATACCAGGAAAAGTAAAAACAGCTGATAACTTCTAGTTGTGGAATTTTTTTTTTGAGTCAGAGTCTCACTCTGTCCCCCAGGCTTGAGTGGAGTGGCATGATCTAGCTCACCGCAGCCTCGTCCTCCTGGGCTCAGGTGACTCTTCTGCCTCAGTCTCTCAAGTAGCTGGGACTACAGGCATGCACCATCACACCTGGCTAATTTTTTAATTTTTTTTTTTGTAGAGATGAGGTTTCCCTATGTTGCCTGGCTGGTCTTGAACTCCAGGGCTCAAGCAATTCTCCCACCTCAGCATCCCAAAGTGCTAAGATTACAGGTATGAGCCACCACACCCAACCTTGTTGTGGGATGTGGAGAAAAACTGTGTTAGTTTCCTTCACCGTTATAATAATTCTTGCACAACTGGAAAAAAAAGAAAGAAACAGGAGGGAGGGATAAACTTTTTCATGCTACATTTTACTTCCAAAGTCACAGAGAGGTTCAGTTGGTCTCTTAATAATAAAATACATATATTACTTGTATTAATAACCAAGAGGATGTACTTCCAACGTCACCCTTTGTCATCAGAAACTTCATTACTGAAGGGAGAACCAACAAAGGAGGACTGGATGGATGTCAGAGAAGGAAAGTCAATTTTCTACTGAGAACTAGAAAACAACACAATTGGGAATCCAAGGAGAGAATGATGGGCTAAATATGGGAAGTGGGGAAGAAAGTCTTCAGCAGAGAAAGCAGGACAGATTGGGAGGACACAGACTGGATGGGACAGGCTGTAGACCAGAAACAAGGATGAGAAGGCTGGATGTCAGCATTCTAACCACTTTTAGGAGAAGCATTCTCACCTCCTGGCTGTATGAAATTCTTGATACACTGCCTTTCCTCTCATGGTTAGAGGTAAAAGGTGTGTCTGGTGTACTCCCCCATCTAAGGAGGTCATAAACTCAAGGATAACCAATTACCAAATAGAAGTACATCATTCGTTCTTGGGTAGGAGACAAAGAGAACCATTTTTTATGAGTCCTTGACTGGGAATTAATAAGGACAACAAGACGCTTATAATCCCAGCACTTCAGGAGGCCAAGGTAAGAGTATTGCGTGAGCCCGGGGCTTTGAGACCAGCCTGGGCAACTTGGCGAGATCTCATCTCTACAATAAACTTAAAAATTAGTCGGGCATGGTGGCATGTGCCTGTAGTTCCAGCTACTTGGAAGGCTGAGGCAGAAGGATCACCTGAGCCCAGCAGGTCGAGGCTATGGTGGCCATGTGTGTGCCACTGCACTCCGGCCTGGGCAACCAACAGAGTGAGATTTCAACTCAAAAGAAAAGAAAAGAAAAAGTGAAAGGGGGCATACTAAGTCTGCAAGTGGGTGGAAAGGTTCAGCAAGACTCTGCCAAATGGGAGATCCTGGGGAGAACTAGGCAGGGAGGCACAAGAATCTTCTTGTGTTATTTAGTCTACCCTAGTCATCTGCTGCTGTGGGTGACAAAAGGTGTCTCACTGGCGCTCCACACTCAGGCACCAAGGTCTGTCTAACTGCAATGCCAGGTGATCATGCCAAAGTGCACATCTGAGCCTCCATTTCCTGCCCTGACTCCGCAACTCCTTATCAGCAGGGTTAGGTAAGTTGAAGTCCTTTAACATATTACTGAGGTCTCTGCTGCTGTGGTCACAGCCCAGTTCTCAAGCCTCATTTTCTACTACTGCAGTCTCTTCCCATACTTCTTGTGGTCCCCTCTTCTCCAAACAGTTTCTCATCCCCACTGGACCTCTAAAACCTCATTCTTTGCCTTGGCACACAGCTCTTCTCTTTCCTCATCTGGCAAGTCCCTTCAAAACTAAACTTGGGGTCACCTCTGCTGAGTGTGCTGAAAGACTCTACTGAAGTCTTTCCAGCTTCCCTTTTTTCTGCCGCAGAGATTCAGATTCCCCCCCTTCACCCATGCCTCCATCATCTCTTAAGGAATTTGCCTTTGCTGTTTTATCATTGACATTTTTGTCTTTCTCTTGAACCTGACAAAGGATTCCCTTTGGGCAAGGACTATCATTTCATTATTCACTCATCAATGAAGACCTACTTGGGAATATGGAAATTAATCAGACACGGTCCTGTTCTTAAGATGTTATAATCTACTGCCTGGCATATAGTTGTTGCAAAATAAATAAATGAAGAACAAATATATAAATATCATCAGCCCCATCAACACTAACAAAGTGAACATACAAGACTCTCAAATAAGAGAAATGAAATTTCCTCCAATTACTTTTATTGCAACCATTCAAGAAATTGCAGTGTTTTCTCTCCGATGATGTAACCAAAACACAGCTGCCTTGTACATATAGGAGACAAATACATGAGCAAACAGTAAATGTAGAGAACAGTGGCTGGTGTGGGGTCAGGAACTTCAAATTCCAGGCCCGGAACTACTGTCTGTGGCCTTGGACAAGTCACTAAATATCTCTAAGCCTAAAATGACAGAACTACATGATCTTACATTTCCTTTATATTCTAGCAGTTTAGGGACTTATTTCATTTATATTCCTTTCATACAATTTAGTTAAAGCTGAAATGTAGACAAAAGAGAAAGACTAGTTTGTGTGTTTGTTTCTTTTGAGCTTCTTAACATAGTTTTTTCAGAGAGCCCTAATTTGTTGGGACAGCAATGTGCCCACTAAAACACACTTCCCAGCTGCCTCTGAAAAAAGGATGGCCCTATGACACGGTTCTGGCCAATGACATGTAGATGAAAGGGGTTTGGACTATAATCCTGAAAGACACAATCTTGAATCCCATAATCCTTAATGTTGAAATCCCCAAAGATTAAACTTCCTAAAGTCTACAATTCCTAAGGTCTAATATCCTTAAGCTCACAATCACAGGATAGCGGCATCATGTTAGGTCAAACTATTATCTTGTTACTGTCTTTATTTGGAAATTAAGTATGGTTTAAAGAAGTGCATATGGGTGCCATATTGACAAAGGGTAGGTAGACTTATGGACTTAATTTTAGGTGTCAATTTTACTGGATTAAGGAATACCTAGAAACCTAGTAAAGTGTCATTTGGGGTGTGTCTGCTAGGTGTTTCCAGAGGAAATTAGTATGTGAGTCTGAGTGGATTAGGTGGAAAAGATCTGCCCTCAGTGTTGGCAGGCACCATCCAATTGGCTGGGGGCCCAAAGAGAACAAATACAAGCGAATCGGTCTTCTTCTGAGAGTTGAGACAGACTTTCCTTCTGCTGCCTTGGACATCAGAATTTCAGGCTCACCAGCCTTGGGGCTCCAGGTGTACACCAGCAGTATTCAAGGCTTCTGGTCTCAGACCGAGATTTACATTATCAGCATTCCTAGTTTTGAGGCCTTCAGATTTGGAATGAGCCATGATAACAGCATCTCAAGGTCTCTAGCCTACAGATTGCCTGTCGGGGGACTTCTCAGCCACCATAACCATGTGAACCAATTCCCCTAATAAATTCCTTCTAATATATATATATAGATATCTATATGTAGATATTTAGCTATCTCTTATTGGTTCTTTCTGGAGAACCCAGTCTAATATAGATTTGGTACTGGAAAAGTTGAATATTATTTCTTCTTACTGTATTAAGTTACCTAATGATGAAAGATTAAAAGTTTAAAAGCTAATTACTATTGGTACTGCAAAAGCAGAAAATCACTTAACTGCAATGGCTGAGGAACAACCAGACTTTCAAATGGACAGCACATACTTACAAAATTTGTAGACCACAACCACTCTCCAAATACAAATGCAGCAAGTATTGCAAAGATCACAGAAGTGAACATGCAGGCAAAAAGTACAAGAAATTTCCTCTACCAAAAAATTCAGTCATATGTGACTTCTGCCCCTTCTGCTATCCATGCTTGCCTTCAAAAATTTGCCCTTCATCAGAGAATAAAAAGACTTTGAAAAGCTCAGTGACCTTCTGAACCAAACACACTTGTTGATATTGCACTTCCTCCACTGTTACAAAACACATTAACTGGTGAACTATTCCTGATTAGGGATCTGATTGTCAAAGAAGATAGACTTCTTATATTTACCACTAAATCTAACATAGAAAAACTAGTACATGCTTCACTTTAGCTCATGGATGACATTTTCAAAACTGCCTCCACTGTTTATCAACTACATACAACTCATGTCTCTACTGGATCTGAAAATTCTAGAACTCACCTACTCATTTATGAACTAATGACTGGAAAAAGTGAGGCACTTTACAAACACTTGTTTGAAGATTTGGTGGACTTTGCAAAAGAAAACAGATTTCAACTGAATCCTCAAACTATAATGACTTGTAATTAGATGCAATCAAACCTTCTGAAAGTGAATTTCAGGGTGTTACCAATATGGTTTATTTTTTCCATTCCACTCAATGCATTTGGCAGAAAACTCAATGAGTGGATTTGTTATACCATATGGCAATGACGCAAACTTCAGCTTAAAAATGCATCATTTGTCTGCACTGGCGTTTCCTTGCAGGGGATGGCATTCTGGGAGTTTTCAAAAAATTAAAGCCACATTTGTCTGAAGACACTAGCAAAGTTACTGATTGGCTCAAAAATAATTATGTGCATGGCAGACATAGAAGACATTTAATGCAACAGTGTTGCTATTTGATCACCAGTATTGTTTTCCGCTAAATTTGTGGTCTGTGTGTGAGTGTATGAGGATACGATTTCTATGTACACAAAACAACTTAGAGGATACGATTTCTATGTACACAAAACAACTTAGAGCATGGCACAGAAAAGGGAGAACTGTAATAGGAAATACTCAAGTTGGTGTATACGAATCATACAAGATTTTTAAAAAGACCAGCACCACATAGAGAACAAATGTGAACGTATTCTCTCATGTCCTAAAAGAAAAAAAGCAGCTATTCATCAAAATGCAAAACTTTAAAATACAGTTAATGACTGTGAAAGTCAGCCAGCTCTTACAGATTACTTGCATGCAACTACCCATTATATATCCCTGTAACACACTTTTTCACGTCTTTTTTTTTTTTTTAGTTTTTTGGAATTTATCCCCCCCCCCATTGCTATTTTAAATTGTCAGCACTATTTTGTACAATTCGCTGTGCTATGTATTTCATCTTCACATCACTTCCAAAACTGGAGGTATTAATTGTATAGACTTGTTAAAAAGAGTCCTAATTTATTTTATGCACTTTTTGCAAATTTCACTGAAAAAGGTACATTGTTACAATATTGACTTTGTGTGTAAGCACTGTGCGTGTACACAAAAAGGTTGAAACATCTTCAATGAATGAAGATGTCTTTTTTGTACAATTGCATTTGTAAAAGATAAATCGAAATCTTGCTTTTTGGGCAAGTGTATAAGCAGTGTTGACTCATAGCAGTTTTTGATCCATTTCGTCAAAGAACTTAGGTTCCCAGCCTGGGCAACATTGCAAGACTTTGTCTCTACAAAAAATAAAAAAATTAGCTTGGTGTGGTGGCATGCTCCTGTAGTCTAGATCACCTGAGCCCAGTGAGCCGAGGCTGCAGTGAGCCATGATTGTGCCAATGCACTCTAGCCTGGGAGACAGAGTAAGACTTTGTCATGGTATTTCAGATGACTTGTTATACAAACTATTTCTTTATAAATACAGTCCATCTGCTCATAACTGTTATACCTGTGTGACTGTCACTAGTATACCTGAATTTTTAGGCTTGCAAAAATATGTATGTTACTATTGCCTTTTTATGGTGTAAAGTGACCTATAAAGCATTCTGTTGTATTTGCATATATTTCTCAAATGAATTCCCTTTTAAAAGTGTAAATAAACATTACTTTAAAATTTTTTATAAATATTTTTTCTAGAATTGCATTTTTGGGATTTTGATCTTTTGGGATTGTTTTTTAGGATTTTAGACTTTAGGAATTTTTATCTTTAAGGATTATGATATTTAAGAATATGTCTTTTGGGATTAGGATCAGCTCCCAAATGGAAGTTACTGGGTGGGCTTTTGAGAAACTGGGGCACAGACTGGCCTTTCCCATTATCCTTCCCTTTTCTTCCTACCTGGAAAAAGATGGGAGCAAAAACAAGAACTTAAGGAAGGGAGAGAATAGCAAGAAGGAGCTTGGGTCCTTGGTGACACCATGGAGCTACCACATGAGTTCTGAACTGTCTGTTTAGGACTCCTTGTTATTTATAAGGGGAATATAAACTCTTCATCTTGTTTAAGCCACAATTTTTAGAGTTTTTTTGTTACATACAACTGAACTCAATTACTCACTAATACACACAAAATAATACATTCATCTCTGGTTATTGACATAGAGCAGAATCCTTCATTTACTCTGCACCGTACTCCAGTATAACTGTTACTCAGACTGGACGCCACAAATAAATTCCTGGGAGGGTTTTAATTCTATGTGAAATGCTTTTATCTGTTTTCATTTTGATCGTAATAAAAATATAGTTACTATAAGCCTACTATGAATCACCTAAATAATCACCTTATATCCAAGTACTGCCATGTAATTTCGGCACCCTTTTGCCTCTGTATCTATATTCACATTAGGTCCATAATCACCTAAAGTGGCATCATTCAGCTTCTAATTTGTTGGGAAACCTGTTTATGCTGCATTCATTTTAGCAGGTATAAATTAAAAATTTCTTTTTTGCATTAATAATTTTAAAACAAAAGTCATCATAATTTGACATCATGAAAATTACATAATATGATGGTAGAGTAATACATTACCTTAAATGTCATAGGGTAACAAGAAAAGTTAAAATAATGATATATGTTTGTAGAAAATCATACATATTATGGCACATATTTGACTGAAGATGTTACAGCAGTTCAAATACGTAAAAATGTGGCAAGACCAAAGCAAAAAATTGCAAAGGCATGTAGAATTCAAATGAACCTACTGCCCAGGTACAAGCTACTATACAATAGTGAAATAGTACCTCTGCTGAAGGCCCAATAGCCGGGGGGGGGGGGGGGGGGGCCAAAAATGAAAAAAAAAAAAAAAGTGGAAAAAAAAAAAAATTTTAAAAAAAATAAAATATAAAAAATTAAAAAAAATTAAAAAATAAAAAAAAAAAAAAAAAAAACAATAAAAAAAAAAAAAAAAAAAAAAAAAAAAATAAATCTTTTAACATGTTAAAGTAAAAAAAAAAAAAAAAAAAAAAAAAAAAAAAAAAAAGTTTAACAA
>CAUYQG010194658.1:0-14317 GCA_963574415.1 Tarsius wallacei
TGAGCCACCACACCCAACCACCCCCAAACTTCTAATTCAGTAAATCTGTGATGGAGTCTAAGAATTTGTATTTCTACCAAGTTCCAAGGTGATGCTGATGCTGCTTATATTTGGACTACTCCTTGGGAACCATTGCTATACAAGAATATGTAATGACATAGTGTCTTTATATCATTGCCCTTAAAAAGAAGTTTATGTGACAAAAGATACTTTAAGTCTATTTTTGTAAATCAATACCAATATTTTAAAAGTTGAATGGTGGCTAACTGAGTTGTCTTTGAGTGGTGGATTTAGGGGTGATGATGTGGTGTGTCGCCCCCTCATTTTTGCATTGATTCAGAACTCATAAACCTGGGTTGAATCCTATCCCTAACCCTCATCCATTAGATGATGTTGAGTAAATTAGTTAGCCCACAACGGTCACAACTTCCTCACCTATAAACAGACAAAGACACATACCTCATGTATTCATTCATTTAACAAATATGTAGAAACCCCTCTGTACCCCAGGGACTGGGCTGGGTACTGGATGTGAAATGATGAAGCCTCAGTGCTTTGATTTCATACACCTTCAAGTTTATTGAGGGAAAAAGACAGCCAACCCCCCTGTACAGACATATTTCAATGACAGCACGTCTTAAAATATTCCTGACATTCCAAATTGCTGATTTATAGAAGTCTTGGTAGTATTTCCCTTTACAAAAAAATATACTTCTGGAATCCTCTAAGGAGCCAGTTTCTCCGGTATAATTTGATTGAAACAGAACTTTTCTTTTTTTTTTTTTTAAGTATAATTTCCATTTTATTTTTTTTCCAGAGGATAGTGGTTCTTCAGTCCTTAAGGACTCAGCTCCTTACATGGGCTTTGGTGGAGGTTGTGGGACAGCACCCGCAGGTCTAAATCGGGGTGGGGGTGTTCGGTCCTTGCCAGCTTCATGAGACCAATTCCTCATTACCTTGCTGTGAATAGCACAACTCACACATACAGCTCGGGAAGCACATAGGCGTGGAAGACGCTCGCTTCAGAAATGCCCCTGACAGCTGCAGCCTCCACTATGTTTCGAATGACGAACTTCTTAAAAGCCTTATCCTTGGGCACGCATCAGGCACAGTTCATGTAGCGAATGGGCTGCATGTGGCCGCGGCCCTTTTTGGCATGACCATAGTTTCTTCCTTTCTTTGTCATCTTGGAAGCGAGGACCCAAGAGATTTAAACAGAACTTTTCAGGAACAAGCTTGCAGCATGAAGTAAGTCAAGCTTCTATCACAGTGTGGCCATTCCTGGGCCTGTAGGTATGGCCCTGTGTCACCTGGGGTGAATGGCGATCCCTGCTTCCCAGAGGCCTGGGAGAATTAAAATTTTCTGACAGTCCCCAAACTCCCTCGTGCATAATGAATCTGATTCCTTATTGAACTCTCTATGCACAGCCCAAGAAGAGAGAAAAGTGCCCTCTTCCTTCCCTCCACCCGCCCAAGAACCTGGAAGTAAATGCCTTCTTGGTCCATCAATGAAGGCACTTGAGGCAAACTTCTTGATATGACGAACCCGTGTTTCTGTGTCAGATCCTTGAGACATGTCGTCTAAAAGCCACACCGCACAGATGAGCACAGGCCTCCAAACATCAGCTCTCACCTTGGAGTTGTCTAGCTAATAGGGAGCTGTTGGAGCGGTGGTCATGATGAAATTGGCCCTCCCTTGTAGGGAGTGGGAGAGGCCCCAGGATATGGTTTATCATGGGTAGAGCCTCGCCTTCAGGCCACTGCCCTTCTGGCCTCTCTTTGGGCCAAACCTCTGGCTTTATCTTTTGATAATCTAGTATATTTACTCTACCTGGTCTGTACCTGGGAGGTGCCACAGGCAGTATGTTTTACTGTCCTCAATTTAATCTCTGGGCTTCTAACTATAAAAAGAAAGAAGAAAGGAAAGGAAGCTGGATCAGCCCTTTCAAAACAAAATCAAATAATTACTCTGTTTTAGAAGGAGACCATTTTTCACCAGGTATCTTAGGCTTTATATTTATAGTTCTTGGCCACCTTAAACTTCCAGAAGAAAGTTGTAAAAATGCTCACCAAATGTCACTGTGGAAGGAAGGAAGCACAACTCATGAGACAGGGGTTAGTAAAAACCAAGGTGGATATAAATACTATGTTCCTTTCAGTTAAGGGACTATTAATATCTAAGTAAAAACTGTGGTGAAAAAGGAACCCTTGCAATTTTATGAAAGACAGAGTTTGCTTTGTGATGTTAGTTTTACAGTTTTATAGCAAATAATTAAAAAGATAACTAGCCTAAGAATCTTTTTTTTTTTTTGCGTTGGGGGTCTTTTGCAGCCCAGGCTGGAGTGCAGTGACACCAGCATAGCTTACCACAGCCTCAACTTCCTTGGCTCAGGTGATTCTGCTGCCTCAGCCTCTTGAGTGTCTGGGACTACAGCACGCACCACTATGCCTGGATACTTTTTTCTTTTTTGTATTTTTTGTTAAGATGAGGTCTTGCTGTGTTGCCTAAGCTGGTCTCGAACTCCTGGGCTCAAGAGACCCCCCCGCACCCCCCCACTGTCTGGGATTACAGGCATGAGACACCACACCCCGTCAGAATCCATTTTTTAAAGTGATATATGATTCACATAACATTTACTCTTTTAAAGTGTACAATTTAGCAGTTTTTATTACGTTGACAAAGTTGTGCCATCATCACTCGTTTCTAAGTCTAGAATATTTTATCACCCCAAAATGAAACCCCATATCCATGAGCAGTGACTCTCCATGCCCCTAGTCCCCCGATGGCAATGACTAATTTTGCAGCAGTGAAATTACTCTCTATGATGCTATGATGGTGGACACATGTTATTATACATTTGTCCAAACCCATAGAATGTAAGACATCAAGAGTGAACCCTAATGTAAACTTTGAACTTTGGGTGATAGTGATGTGTAAATGTAGGTTTATCAATTATAACAAATGCACCACTCTGGTGGGGAATGTGGATAGCAGGGGTGCTGGGCATGTGTAGGGGCAGAGGCTATATGGGAACTCTCTATAACTTCTTCTCGATTTTTCCATGAACCTAAAACTGCTCTAGAAAATAAAAGTCCATTAAACAAAAATTCTAATAGAGTCCTTGGCATTAAAATTGTGCTAGTAAATACTGGTTTATAACCAAGACATTTTTCTTCTACCTTTTGAGTCTCCTTCCAGCAAGACTTTTAAACCTAAAATGCTGTGCCTACATGTGAGGAATCTGATTAAGAGAGTATGAGAACCACTCATTTTAGTTCAGTGTTCTGGGTCAAGTGCCCATTCTCCACTCACCTGTCTGAAATGCAATGTTCTCATCTGGGAATCAGGGAGTTGGTTTAGGTCATTTGTAAGGGCCCTTCAGCTTTAACAAGTCTTTGAGCTGGTTGAGACCCTACACAAGTCACGTATATGACCAGCTCTAAAAATGTGGCCCGCACCCGTATGTCTTCACCCCAAGTGATATGTCATGGCCTGGTAACCTTATTTTTCAAATCAAAATGCAGGGTTTATAATCCAACAAAGGATTTTTTATGTTTAAAAAGCCATATAGGTTCCCTAGTACCATGTATATTTTATGTAGAAAAACTGAAATATTTAGAAATATATATTTTACAAAATTAATATTGCTCCTGGGTCCTTCTCTCACTTGAACACAGAAGTCTGAGACCATCCTGAGGAACACAATGAGACTGAGTCTCTACTTAAAAAAATAACAATTGCAAAAAGAAAGATTTTTCTCTTTTTTTTTCTTTTTTTGAGTAGGAGTCTCACTTTGTCACCCAGGCTGGAGTGCAGTGGCACACTCATGGCCACCACAGCCTCAGCCCGCTGGGTTCAGGCGATCCTTCTGCCTCAGCCTTCCAAGTAGCTGGAACCACAGACGTGTCACCATGCCTGGCTAATTTTTTGCTTTATTATAGAGACAAGGTCTCACTAAGTTGCCCAGGCTGGTCTCGAACCCCTGCACTTAGGCAATCCTCTTGCTTCTGCCTCCCAAACCACTGGGATTACAGGTGTGAGCCACTGTGCCCAGCAAAAAAGAAAAATTTTTCTAATGTTGTTTGTTTGTTTATTTGGTGGAAGGAGGCTATAGAGGTCATTGTGGTTTCCAAAGAAAAGTCAGAGACCAGAATTCAGAGCCCCTGGGCTTCCATAGAGAAGGTGGCATTAATTGACTAATCATACTTCTGAAGACACAGCTCTCTTATTGTTTCATGCACATTATATGCTCAGTGTTGTGTTCAGCTGAAAGTAATTGAAAACCCAATTTGAGTGGTTTAAACCTAGAGACTTTTTTTTTTCTTATGTAACAGGAAGTTTGGAGATAGGCACTTGTCAATGTTCACATCAAAGAGCTCCACCCCATCACAGCTGGGCACAAGTCTCTGCGTCACTTCTGCATTCGAGGCAGGAGGAAATGGGAAGACAAGAAGGAAAAACCAGACCAGCTGGCTCAGTCTCTTTTTATCACAGAAGCAAAGGGTTTCTTGAAGAAGACGTGTGCTTAGGTCTTACTGCCCAGATCATATGGCTACTCCTAGCTATGAGAGGGTCTGGGAAACAGAGCTAGGCATACTGCTTCTGCAAAAAGAATTGAGCTTTTGTTAGCATGAAAGAAGGGGATGAATAGATACTGATATGCAAGAAACAGCATTTATCTTAAATACTCCTAATAGCCAACAGCTGTGTGGCTTTTTATGCTATTTGAGTTAATGTATATAAAGCACCCTTTTCAACTGGCATTCGGTGCGGGGTAAAAGTTTTTAATAATAATAATAATTGTTTATTACAACAAGCCCTTTTAACACTTTTGTTTGATCTTAAACCAATTCTGTAGAATAGGTAAATTAAGTGTTATTATTCCCACGGTACAGATGAGAAAACTGAGACTCAGGACAGGTATAGCTACATGGACACGGTGAATACAGAATCTGAATCTAATTCTTGTGTCTCCAAAGTCTATGGCAAGGCCTGCATTTCTGTTTCTGCCTGCTCAGTCGGCACTGCATGGTGAATCTTTGCTAAGGTCATAGGACTTAAAATACTAAGAAATAAACAGGGTCAACTGGAATTGGGAGCTGTGAAAGACAGCGAGTCTGTCTGTGGTTTCCTTTGCCTGATATGGCCTGTGAGCTTTCGATTTTGTTCGTTGCAACATTCTAAAGGGCTTTCTGGCTGCAAGCGTGGGCTAGCGAATGTAACCTCAGATTACAAATAAACATTGACAGACAGTCCACTGTGGATGGCTAGACTATATGCAAGTGAGGTGCTGGGTGGAGTTGGGGCCACCTTTGCCTTGGGCGCATAGCAAAACTTGCTTTTACAAAGACAGATCCTTCAATATCTCCATTTTGAATTGTCGGCCTTTTCCTTTGGTTGCTGAAGCTTTCTCATGACATAGGGGTTTTGGGAAAGTTATAAGGGAATTTCAGCGACCAAGACCCATAAAACCCCTTCCAGCCTAGTGTGGTGGCTCACACCTGTAATCATTAGCATTTTGGGAGGCCAAGGCAGGAGAATTGTTTGATCCCAGGAGTTTAAGACCAGCCTACGTAACATAGCGAGACCTCGTCTCTACAAAAAATTTGTCAGGCATGGTGGCGCATACCTGTAGTCCCAGCTACTCTAGAGGTCGAGGCAGAAGGATTGCCTGAGCCTAGGAGTTTGAGGTTGTGGTGAGTTGTGATGGTGCCACTCCCCTCCATCCTGGGTCATAGAGTAAGACCCTGACTCAACAAAATTTAAAAACTCAAAACACAAAAACCCCCTTCCACTAAACTTTAGACAGAATGCCTTTGTGTGGCCCTGTGAAGACAAGCTATACAATACTTGGAAAGAAGCAGGATGACTGCATGCCCTTGCAAAGTCATACTGAAGCACTGTCTACCAAGTCCATCCAAGGGTATATAATTCTCCAGGGAAATGCATTTGGTTTGACTTTCTGTTTATACCACTGACTAGGATCTTTCCCCTATGAAGGTAAATGTTTACCTGTAGCCTGATAAGTTACAAATGATTTTTGTATAGCACAGTTGCATATTGTTTCTGTTTGGCTAAAGAAATAAAAAAAGGACAAAGGTAACAGTCTTGTTGTCTTAGGACATAAAATAGATTTGTATCTATCTTTGCAATCATTTTTCCACTGGCTATATATATATCAGTCTCTCCTACATGGTGTTTTCCTCATTAATGAATTAAAAGTGTCTTTGATAAATGCTCACCATATATCTGTATAAAGGTCATGTTTCTAGCTTTTTAAAGTTTGCTTTGGCAGTGTCTCGGCAAAACTTATGGAGACAATCAAGTGCAGGTTAAGAAATTTAGCAATGTGAAGATTATAAAGTGCAAAGAGGACAATCCCACTGGGAGTATATGTGCTGTTTAACTTGATCCTTGCCTTCAGCTGTTCATAAACACTGCTTTAGAAGCTATTCCTTACAGTGTGTTGGTGTTGGACTCCAGAACAAAATCAAAATAAAACAATGCAAAACAAGAAAACCTTATGCAAACAAATGGATGAACATAGAAATTACAATTTTAGAAATGAAATGGAATCCGGTTGTGGTGGCCACCCAGAGAGCATCCTTCTTGCCTCTAAACTCTGTCTCTCTGCAAGTACTTTCTTTTTAAGCCCAAAACCTATTTCCAAGGCCACATGCATTGGATGAAATTTCTGGTGCAAAGAAAAACAAGTCGCATCAGGTATATTTTATCCTAATTTCCAAAGAAGTCATTTCCTCCTCTAGGGGAGAGAAGACATATTGTAAAGATCCAGAAGCCAGTGTCCTCTCAAATGAATACCAACCCCAAACGGCCTTTCCTTGTCCCATTTGATGTCTCTAGTCCAATAATATGGCCTTGTATGAGTTCCAGATTCTAGAAGCAGTTGCTTGATGTCTAATAATAAAGGATTATAATTGTATTTAATTCTTTATTTCAGCCATGTTGGAAATGGCTGGGTGAGAGTCCGGTGAGAGAGAGGAATGTTTGAGAAATACACAAATTATGTGTGTGTGAAAGAGGATGCCTGTTTGAGGCTACCCTTCAGTTTTGGCACTTTCTCTTAAACTTAAACAGAGATAATTGCAGATTTATGTGCTTTGTTGGTACATTTATTACAAGAATAGTAACCACTTAGACCACATGTTCACATGAGTTCCTGAAATCCCTAACCACATGTTTCCACTGCTGGAGCAGTTGTACGTGGGGAGGCTGGGAGTGTTAGAACAGTTGGTTTGTTTAATTCCAGTAGTGTTATTCCTCCCAGCAAAAACAACTAATCTCTAGGATTTCTAGGATGGGTTCCACCAGATGTGTCACAGGAAAGAGCTTGGAATAATCCATGTCAAACTTCTGTTAATGCTATGTGCAATTCCCAATGCCTGTGACACATAACAACATTATTATTTATGTCTACAATCCATGTACTGTCCCTTTCACGCTTTGGACCCTCAAACAATCTGCCTCTTGTTCAAAGAAGAATACTATGAACCATATATATAATCACAAGACATACAAAAATTCGTTTATTTTTAAAGCAAGATTCACTGAGAAGACAAAAAAGATGCCACAGCGGGAGGAGACCCGAAGGGGTTACCCTAAAAGAAAAATTGATGTTGCTTAAAACAGGACCTTTCGTCTCTCTCACCAAAAATATTATTTTATGTATTATGTCATATTCCTAGATGCCAACTGTAGAAAATCTCAAATGTGTCCAAGAATCTTTGAATTGTTTATGTTGTAAAGCAACGGACTTGTCTTCTCCTGGAGGTTCTCTTATCACTTTCCCACCAATGTAGGACTTTATTTTTTTAAAGACACTAGATTGATTTGACATTAACTCCTTCCAGAGATCCCTTGATCAATTCTGATCATGACTGCTTTTCCTATTAGGAACTCAAAAACCAAACCTTTGGTAATCACGTAAGACTTTTATCCATTAGAATCCCAATTCTGACCTTCAGTCTTCTGGCGCTCATTTCATTCTCTGTGAGTCCTCAATGGTGAGTCAGAGGCCTCAAATTAGGTTTTCTCAGTGCCCTAAGATGTCTCTTTTTTTTTGAGTTGGAGTCTCTGTCACCCAGGCTGGAGTGCAGTGACAAACTCATGGCCACCTCAGCCTCCACCTGCTGGGCTCGGGTGATCTTTCTGCCTCAGTCTTCCAAGTAGCTGGAACTACAGGCGTGCACGACCACGCCTGTCTAATTTTTTGATTTATTGTAGAGACAAGGTCTCACCAAGTTGCCTGGGCTGGTCTCGAGCCCCTGGGCTCAGGTAATCCTCTTGCCTTGGCCTCCCAAAGTGCTGGGATTACAGACTTGAGCCACTGCGCCTGGACTGAGATGTCTCTTATCCCAATGAGGAAACTCAAATATTTACAGATATTATTATTTATACATTTTGACAGTATTTGAAACAAACAAATCATGCTCAAATGTGTCAAATTATCTCACTAACACCTAAACTCTCTCATCTGTCTCTTAAGGTAATATTTCCATATGTCTCTTTCTAAAGCTTCCTTCTCTTGTTTAGAGACATCATCTTTTCCTTGTTTCTCAGGCTTTTTAAATTGAAATAATCATGTTAGGTTTTTTGTTGTTTGTTTTTCTGATCTAAAATATAATCATTGTGCTCCCAATTTTTTTGGACAACATTTTCTTTAATAACTGATGAGTGGAGTAAGATGGCTTTGTGACTTGCTACATAGCCCCCAAGGCATAGTAGCTGGAAAATAAAAATCTAGTTTTGAAAATGACTTAGACTATATTTTTCATAAAACAGGAGAATCAATTACAAAATCATCTCTGGAATAACTTCGGATTACTTTTGTAATATCATTCTTTATATAACTCAAAGAGAAATAATAGTCCACATCCTTTTCCCACAGCCATCTCCCATGCAGAATAAAGTTATCAAAGGCTATCGGATCAGAATGATCCAGAAGCCAGGCTGTTTGAGGACCTTTCCACTCACCAAAATCTAGCAGCTTTCTTTACTTTTCTAGCACTGTCAGATGAAGGGGTAAAAGTAAAATGAAATACTTCATATTATCATTGAAGGCTTCTCTATTCTAATGGAATTTGTACTTCCGTGAATTCTTCAAGTTTTCTTTAAGTTTTCTAAGGAAGTGTTAGAGCTTAACAGTCTCTCAGAAACCTAGACTGAAAGTCCTTTATAAGTTTTCTCCCATACAAAAGGTTTACATGCCTTTATGTCTGTTTGGTATCTTAGAATCCATGTTTCTTATGATATTTGTTTTCACTTGCCAGTGCTTTGGGTCTCTACAGATGCATGGAAGATCTTTCTACTGTGAAACTTGCAGACAGCATTTTTTTGGTTTCCATTTTCTAAAATAATCAGAAACACTGGCCACGCTCAGGATTGGGTGCTGGACCCTCTTCTTCTTGAGCTAGCTCATTCCAATACTGCAGCCTCCATGAGGATAGGGACGGTTCCTGTCTTGCTATTGCTGTATCTCTAATACCAGTGCAGTACCTAGGATACAGTAATGCTCCATATGCAACTTAAAATAATAAAATGAATCCCTTCCCTTTAAGATTATGGATAGAGTATGAGCTACTAATTTGTTTAAAACCAAAGATCTCAAAGTGCAGTTAATCTTGGATGGGCCAGGATCCAGAGACATGGCTCTGGGTTGTTGGTTTTTTTTCTGAATTTGCGTCTCGCTCTGTCGCCCAGGCTGGAGTGCAGTAGCATGCTCATGGCCACCCCCGCGTCGACCTGCTGGGCTCCAGCGATCCTTCTGCCTCAGTCTTTCAAGTAGCCAGAACTATAGGCACATGCTACCATGCCCAGCTAATTTTTTATTTTTATTGTAGAGATGAGGTCTTGCCAAGTTGCCCAGGTTGGTCTCGAACCCTCAGGCAGGCTCAGGCAATCCACTCTCCTCGGCTTCCCAAAGTGCTGGGATTACAGGCTGAGTCACCGAGCCCAGTCGAGATTTTTTTTAAACGTACACATTTATTTATTTATTTAGGTATTATTATTATTTTTTTAGGAACAGCATCTCACTCTGTCTCCCAGACTGGAGTACAATGGCACAATCATAGCTCACTGAAGCCTGAAATTCCTGGACTCCAGCGATCCTCCAGCCTCAGTCTCCCAAGTAGCTGGGCTACTGGTATGCCTCCACATCCATCTGCTTTTTTTATTTTTATTTTTGTAGAGACACGATGTCACTATGTTGCCCAGGCTGGTCTTGAACTCCTGGCCTCAAGCAATTCTCCCACCTCTGCCTCCCAAATTGTTGGGATTACAAGCATGTGCCACTATGCCCAGCAGTTCTGGAAATTTCTGTGTGTCCTCAATCCCTCTGAATATGCAGTGAAAGCTGTGCTGCTTAGGGAGGTTTAGATGCCCACATACGAAGGGTAAACCAACAATTTAGAGATTGGCCAATGCTCTAAATCTCACCCATAGGTTCTACCTTAAGATCCTCTTCTCTCAACTGTTTGTGAATGACTGTCTGTGAAGAGACCATGTCCAGGACTGAGGGACCAGAAGGGGGCTTATTTTTTTATTTTTTATTTTTGAGTTGGAGTCACACTCTGTCACCCAGACTGGAGTGCAGTGGCCGCTCTCAGACACTGCAGCCTCAACCTGCTGGGCTCTGGCGATCCTTCCGCCTCACCCTTCCAAGTAGCTGGAACTACGGGTGCATGCTACCACGCCCGGTTAATTTTTTGATTTATTGTAGAGATGAGGTCTCACCAAGTTGCCCAGGCGGGTCTCGAACCCACAGGCTCAGGCAATCCACTCACCTCAGCCTCTCAAGGCGCGGGATTACAGGCTGAGCCATCGAGCCCGGCTGGGGAGCTTATTAAGTAGTGAGAATGTGGTAACTTGCAGCAGAGATTTGGAGGTCACTGACGGCCAGTGAGGACCACAGGCAGACTGTGAAGAGCTAGGCTCAGAGATAAAGTAGAAAAAACACAGAGGAAAAAAAACAGGGAGACAAAACTTACCCAGGATAGAGACGTTCCTTCAAGCATATGCTGTAAGCAAGATTCTTGAGATGCCCTTCAGTTAAGATATGTGTTTATCAAAAGGAAATTGGGATCTGAAACTGAGCCAGGACTGGGAATCCAAAGCCAAAGTATCTTTTTCTTCCAGTTACCAAGAAAAGTGAGTCAACCGTCCTAAACTTTAAGTGCAGAATGGAAAGGAGAATTAGCAGGAAGAAAACAATGTAATTCAACTCATCACACTTTTATTGAACACCTACTTTTTAATGATCGGGAGCTAGGGATAAGGGAGGGTCACTTTCTTCAGGGAGCTTACATGACTATCTGTTCTGTACTCCAAAAGCCTGGAAAATAATGACTGGTGCCTCAAACTGAACCGAGCTGAAAGGAATAAGATGAGCTGTTCTGTGTACTGCCACAATTCTCTCATACAAGAGCAGAGGTGCTCAAGTGGGAGCAATTTTGCCTTCAGGGGACATCAGGCAATGTCTCAAGACAATTTCAGTGGTCATAAATGGAGGTGGTGAGGCACTTCTGTAATCTAGTGGGTAGAGGCCAGGGATGCCAGTAAACACGCTACAGTGCACGGAACAGCCTTAGAGCAAAGAATGCTCTGGTCCAAGATGTGAAGCTGAGGCTGAAGAACCCTGCACTTTCAACAGCTGACCAGACTTGCCCACCGCTTTCTCCTTCAGGTAACACATTATGGGAATGAGAGTCGCTGCTACAAGAAAAGCAAATGGGAAATCACATGATTCCCTGGGAACGATCTTTAGAGGAGAAGTTCTACTACTCCTTTGGTCCCAGCAACAGAAAGTTCCCCAGGTTACAATGTGACAGCTCCAGAAACTTTGTGTTTGGGTATACTTCATCAGAAGGTGCACTCAGGGAATACCAGTGCCTCCAAAATTAGTCTAAGCCAAACACCATTAGAAGATCAGAAGGGCCGGCCTCGATGGCTCAGCCTGTAATCCCAGCGCTTTGGGAGGCCGAGTCGAGTGAATTGCCTGAGCCTGAGGGTTCGAGACCCACCCGGGCAACTTGGCGAGACCTCGTCTCTACAATAAAATCAAAAATTAGCCGGGTGTGGTAGCGCACGCCTGTAGTTCCGGCTACTTGGAAAGCTGAGGCGGAAGGATCACCGGAGCCCAGCAGGTCGAGGCTGCGGTGGCCGGGAGCATGCCACTGCACTCCAGTCCGGGCTGTGGAGTGAGACTCCAACTAAAAAAAAAAAAAAGATCAGAAGGATAGATCTGGTGCGACCAACATCATATAACTCGCCCTGAGCTAATCAGAAATGACTTTTCATCATGTATGTCCCTACCGCCCTCAAGCAAGGCAACTAATTGAGAATGAATGGAATGTTTCTCCCTATTATCTCCACCAGGAACAAAAATTTGAAAGGCAAAACTGAAGTGCCTGGAATTGTGAGCTACATACAGTTGCTCATAAGCAAAAAAAAAAATATTGTCCGTATTTTAAGATATCTATGTTTTTCTTCCAATCAACTTTCTTTAAAGCTTTAATCATTGAAAACAAGTAAAGATATGCCAGCATATGTGCCTCATTTTTATAGTTTTAAAACGAAATTTTTTTTCTAGTCTATGAATTGGCAATAAACAGACACTGAGTTGCCTGGTCCTTGTGACATTGCAGATTTGCTCACTTGGTGTTCCTCTTGTCCTTTTTTTGTTCTTTCCTCCAGAACGCTGTGCTTTTGTTGTTAGGCCACCCAGGGACATCCTTGATCATGCAGAGTGTTGTGACATAGCCTTGCATTCTTGGGAGCGCTACCCCCTAGCTAGGGAAGGACTGGGAAAAGGTCAGGGCAGAGAAAAACACAGATGTCAGAGATCTGAAAGTCTGTGTGGAGCACTTCAGCTGGGCTTGGGCCTCAGCCTTCACCCTCTCCCACCCTCTTCCTCTTCTAACAAAGCCTTTATGTCTCAATGCCTCATCAAAGATACAACAGAACACAAACACATTATCTGAAGAGGAGCCAATGTTGCTTCCTTCCATCAGGTGTACCGGCAGAAGCTCAGCCAAGTCTCTTCCGGACCTGTGGGCGTCCTTCATCATTCAGTGTCGAGTGCTAGTCCATTCCATGGTCCCATCTCCTGAAGGAACAGAGAATTGGGAGTGGTTTTGAGTCAATGTTATTTTTAAAGAGTACAAGGGCTGTTCCAAAAATGACTATGATTCAGATGTTTCTTATTGACTCGCTCCCAAAATGCACTCTTGGGGCAGAAATAAATTCATTTCACGGGGTCAAAAAAGATGTTTTGGCTAATAAACTTACTCTGCATATGCAATCCATCAACTCAACAATTAGGTGATGGTTTACAAAAGTCATAAAAAGAATCCCAAGTCTTGTACTTTAAGTTTGTGCCACTAAGGGGAGGAACAAATAAATGAAGTGTTTAGATAAAATTAATTTTGCGAATTTAAATTTTCTACATTTAAGGCTATTGAGGTTAAAGGGCATTTATATGGTGATAGTTGAAAAGAATCTGTGTCCAATGTGACCAAACAGACGCAGAAGCTTAGAACATCTAATAAAAAAGTAGAATAATTGTGCATGCTCAAAAAGTATACATATATTGTTGAAGAGTCATGTTTCAAAGTTAAATTCTATATTTCTAACAGTTTCTGGGCTACACATGGAATTCCCCCATGAAAAAAATCCAACTACGTTCTTTTTTTTTTTGACCTGCTGGGCTCAGGCTATCCTTCCACCTCAGTCTTCCAAGTAGCTGGAAATATAGATGCACGCCAACACACCTGGCTAATTTTTACTTATTTATTGTGGAGATGAGGTCTCATCAAGTTGCCCAGACTGGTCTCGAACCTGTAGACTCAGGCAATCTTCTCACCTTGGCTTCTCAAAGTACTGGGATTATAGGCATGAGCCACCACGCCTGGTCTCCAACTACATTCTTATAGCTATAAAATATACAAACCAAAAAGCTAGAGAACTTTGCCACAAGCCCTTATTCGCATCTTTATTACTAGAATAAAAGTTCATGGTTTAGACGATTTCAGTAAAATGAATTGGTCAGAATATATTTCTTTGCAGAAAATTACTCCTTACATTTCCCCAAACTCTTGCTACGAATACGGTCAGTCAGAAGCCAAAGTAAATAAATACAAGATGAGGGTCCACTAACAGAATTCAAACAAATAGGAAAACGTAGCTACTTGAAGTTGACACAGGAAGTTGATGGTTTCACATTCACAAACTAAACAGCCCTAGGAAATGAAAATGTGTTATATACTGAAGGGGAACATTAAAAAAAAATCTGCAGACTAC
>CAUYQG010194659.1:0-13806 GCA_963574415.1 Tarsius wallacei
GAAATCCTAGTCTATATTTAATTAATCAGACTCAAGAATTCAAATAACATGTAGCCCACGAAGATATGTTTTGATTAATATAACCAAAAACAAACAACTCCTGGTCTAGTGACCCTGTCTCTACAAAAATTAAAATTAAAAAATTAGCCAGGCATGGTGGCACACGCCTGTAGTCTCAGCTACTTGGGAGGCTGAGGCAGGAGGATTGTCTGAGTTCAGGAATTTGAGGCTGCAGAGACCTGAGATCGTGCCACTGCACTCCAGTCTGGGTGACAGAGTGAGACCCAGACTCAAAAAAAGAAAAAGGGGGGAAAAAAGAGTGAAAGAATCTTTTGGGCTTAATTAGAAAATGTAAGAGCAGTATGTTAACTGAATAACAATTTCATATACCATTGACCTTTGAACAACATAGGCTTAAAGTCCATGGACCCACTCATATGCAGATTTTTTTTTTTTTGAGTTGGAGTCTCACTCTGTCGCCCAGACTAGAGTGCAGTGGCCGCTCCCGGCCACCACAGCCTCGACCTGCTGGGCTCCGGAGATCCTTCCGCCTCAGCCTTCCAAGTAGCTGGAATTACAGGCACGTGCTACCACGCCCAGCTATTTTTTTTTATTTATTGTAAAGATGAGGTCTCGCTTGCCCAGGTGGGCCTCGAACCCACGGGCTCAGGCAATCCACTCATCTCAGCCTCCCAAAGCGCGGGATTACAGGCTGAGCCACCGAGCCCGGCTCAGATTTTTTTTCAACCAAACATGGAGCACTTGGGGGTTATAAAACTTCAGTGTACACAGGGTCGACTGCAGGGCTTGAGAAAGCACAGATGTTGGTGTATGTGGTATTGGGATTGGTGGAGAGGTCCTGGAACTAGTCCCTCATGTGTAACTAGTGATGACTATAATTTGAATAGAGAAAGTGTGAGAAAATGCATTTCCATCATGGTTTCTCTTTTCCCCAAAGAACCTCCACCAAGGCAGTCAGCTGGAGTTTTCTATTGGTGGTACCAGTTTAATATCAGACAAGTACCATATTCCATAGTAAGTTAATGCCGATTTGGATGAGTTTTGCTTCCAATTTGTAATTTGTTATTTTTTAATTGAAAAATAATTGTACATATTCATAGGATATGTAGTGATACACATGCAATGCATGATGATCAGACCAGGGTAATTAGCATATCCATCATCAAACATTTGTCATTTCTTGGTGTTGGATGTGTTCAGTATCCTCCTTCTGGAAGCATGGGTGGTATAATGGCAAGCATAGCAGCCTTCCAGTATCTTCCTTTTATATGCTACTGAAGCTATAGAATATGTTATTTTTTTAAATTTTTTTATTTTTTGAAAGCAGGATTTATTGAGAGGACAGGAAAGTTCCCACAGTGGGAGGGGACCCGAAGGGGTTGCCCAAGTATGTTTTTTTTAACTACAGTCATCCTCAGTGCTATAGATTTAGAACACTAGAACTTGCTCCTTGTATCTAGCTGTCATTTTGTATTATTTAACAAACCTCTCCCTTATTTTAGTTATATAAGAACTATCACCATACAGAGTTTATATGATTTTTATATTTGTACATATTTAAATAACATTTTATGCACATTATTTAAGGAAGTACTCAATAGCTGAATTTTTACCTTTAAAAAAACTTCAGCCGGGCTTGGTGGCTCAGCCTGTAATCCCGCGCCTGGGGAGGCTGAGGTGAGTGGATCGCCTGAGCCCGCAGATTCGAGACCCGCCTGGGCAAGCGAGACCTCATCTCTACAATAAATCAAAAAAATTAGCCGGGCGTGATAGCGCACGCCTGAAGTTCCGGCTGCTCAGAAGGCTGAGGCGGAAGGATCGCAGGAGCCCAGCAGGTCGAGGCTGCGGTGGCCGGGAGCGGCCACTGCACTCCAGTCTGGGCGACAGAGTGAGACTCCTACTCAAAAAAAAAAAAAAAAGCTGGATGTGGTAGCGCACATCTCTAATCTCAACACCTTGGGAGGCTGAAGCAAGAGCCCCTGGGTTTAAAACCAGCCTGGGCAACTTGGCGAGGCCTCGGCTATACAATTAAAAAAAAAATTAGCCAGGCATGGTGGTTCCAGCTACTTGGAAGGCTGAGACAGAAAGATCACCTGAGCCCTGCAAGTCGAGGCTGCAGTGGCCGTGAGCATGCCATTGCACTCCAGCCTAGGCGACAGAGTGAGTTCAACTCAAAAAAAAAAAGTCACAAGTTGGCCTTCAGCTAGATGACCCCAAAGTCATGGTCTAAAGGGGAGCATGGGAATCTAGCTTCCTCCTGTACGCATCTGCTAATAGCAAGCACCACAGGCCGGGTGACTGAAGCAACAGAAACTTAGTGTCTCACAGTTATGGAGGCTGGAAGTCCAAGATCAAGATGCCGGCAAGTGTGGTTCCTCTGAAGCCGAGGGAAGGTTCCGTTCCAGTCCTCTCTCCTTGGCTTACAGATGGCGTCTTCTTTCTGTGTCCCACATCTGCCTTCTCTCTATACATGTCACTGTATGCAAGCTTCCCCTTTTTATGAGGACACTGGTTACCATTGGTCAGGGTCCACTCTAATGACCTCATTTTAATTTGATTATCTCTGTATAGAGCCTATCTCCAAATAAGGTCACATTCTTAGCCACCGAGGGTGAGAGGGCGAATTTCATCATATGAATTTGGGGGTAGACACGATTCAATCCTAACACTACCCCCAATGCCCACTGCCCCTTTGACTCACTGAATGAGTTAAAAATAGAGAAGCACAGGGCCACGTCATCTTCTGAAGAAATCCTATTCGGGAGCCCAGGCACATGGTATACGGAGACAGGAATGTGAGCTGGAGAAAGACACCCACCCAAGAGTGAGAAAAGAGGGCTGAGATGCAGGAGGTAAAGCTCCTCCCCTAGAATAGCCAAGCGCTGACACGTCTGGGCTCTGGTAACCTGCTAGTTCTGAGTTCAGGTCCCAACCCATCTACTTACTAGAAGTGGGGACTTTTCCCTCACTTGTCAACTGTGGATAATAATAGTACCTTAAGCCAGGCTCGGTGGCTCAGCCTGTAATCCCTTGCTTGGGGAGGCTGAGGTGAGTGGATTGCCTGAGCCCGCAGGTTCGAGACCCGCCTGGGCAACTTGGCGAGACCTCATCTCTACAATAAATCAAAAAAATTAGCTGGGCATGGTAGTGCACGCCTGTAGTTCCAGCTACTTGGAAGGCTGAGGCGGAAGGATTGCTAGAGCCCAGCAGGTCGAGGCTGTGGTGGCCGGGAGCGTTTCACTGCACTCCAGTCTGGGTGACAGAGTGAGACTCCAACTCAAAAAAATAAATGAATAAATAAAAAATAAATAAATAAATAATAGTACCTTACTTGGGAGATTGTTGTGTAGATTAAATGAGAGGCTAGCATTAAGTGGAGGGCTTAGCACCGTACTGGACACATAATAACTCAACATGCAGAAATGCATTATTATCATTGTAACAGGTGGCGGCATTGGCAGGTAATTCAGGAAGAAGGCATGACAAAGGAGAGCGCGGTTGCCACTGACTCAGGCCAGCAACTTTGCATTCCCTCTCACAGTATCAGAGAGAAGGGAAGCAGAGTAATGCCAGACATGAACTTCTTTAACTGGGGTCCATGGACCACAGGCACCAGGAGCATCTGGGCCTCACCCAGAAAATGTAGAATCCTGGTTTCACCATGACCCACCTGATTCAAAACTGCAGGAGGACCCAGGAACTTGACTTTTTTTTTTTAACACACTCCTTTGTGATTGTTATGCACATTAGAGTTTGAAACCCCCTGGACCAGACCACAGGTTCTGGAGGTGCCAAGGTGAGTTGTATATCCCCATGAACACAGCCCTGCTGCAGGGTGAGCACGCCCCTCACACCTGCTCTCATCTCCGGCATTCCTTGGATGAGGTGAGAGGGAGTCTTGAGTAATTTTGCATGAAACTGGGCTCCGTAAGTCACATTCTAAATGTACTTTTAGAGGGATCACACTGACAAATCACATGCTTTATGTTACTGTAAACTTCACTGTGATCAGACACCTAGTTTTGAATTCTCTGTTCCTCGTCTCCCCACAGCTGGGGTCGCCCAGTCTCCACCGCAGGTGTAGCTCAAGGTAACCTCTGGCCTTAAGCTGGAGGGGTGCAAGGAGCCCTGCCCCTGCCTGCTCATGGTGCCTGTGTGTCTGTTGCTAGGCCCCACATCCTCTGCTCCCAGACGCCATCCATTGCCTGGCACAGGAACGCCAGGGGCACATTGTCCCTCGGTGCCTGCATCCACGTCTCACTCCTGAAGCCCAGTCCCACAGGCCATAACTCCTCAAGGTTGAGATACTGCCCATGTCCCAAGCTTGGGTCCTATTGTCTCTCAGCAGAATTTCTAAATCCTGGCCTGCTTTCTAGGGTCCCCCACTATCATCTGTTGCTGAATTCCTGACACCAAGCTCCATCTGCCTCTCAGGACATCTCTCATAATCTCTCCAAACACATCTGCTCAGCCCTCCAGTTAGGAGCACCGGCTCGAGGGGTGGCCTGGGTGTGAGACTTGACTCTGCCACTTGGTAGCTGTGTGACCTTAGGCACACAGCCCACTCACTGAGCTTCGATTCCTAGAACAGCCACTGCTGTCACATACAGGACTGTTAGGAGAATTCAGTTGGTGACGCACTTACAGCCAAGCACAGTGCCTAGACACAGGAAGGGCTCAAGAAACACTGGCGGCCAGCCCAGAAGTGCTTCTACTTCCGAATGCTCCTACATGCAAACAAAACTCCGTGACAAAGCAAAATGCCTTCATGCTGACCAAAAGGTGACACTAGTGGTCACTCACAGAGTGCCACCTTGGACTTTGGGACAAATGGACTTGTGAGCAGCCCTCTGCAGAACTCACCTAGCAATATTCATGGTAATAAGAGCATATACTCACGTAGTTCTCACTAAGGAAAGGGCATTACTCATTTGATCCTTTCAAGAACAGGTTGCTTTTTATTACCCCACTTTACAGGTGAGAAAACTGAGGCACAAGGTCATAGGACTAATAAGTGGCGGAGTCAGAATTTAGACCCCAGGCAGCCCAGCTGCAGAATTTGCACCTAGCCACTATGTTAGCTGCCTCTCTTATATAGTATAGTTTAATTCCTGGAGTAGAAAGAAAAAAAGAGAAAAGTTAAGGTAGAGGAATGTTTTCAGCAGACAGCACTGGAACTAGCACTTCTGCAAGAGAATCCCACGAGGGTCCCCTCTGACTGGGTGTAATCCTCAGTGCAGTGATAATAACAAGAATTGCTGTTCCCTGCTCCCCTATACTCTCCCTGCGGGGCGGGTTCTGATGCCTGTTCTTCTTCCCGTGTCGGGGGCTCCTGTACTTACCTTTCAGCTGAAGTGGACGTTGTCAGCCCAGGCCCCTTCTGTTACCTGCCCACCCAGAGGTCCCCTCCCCACTCACTCTATGGTTGATTAGGCTGAATCCGTCATATCTTGAGACGGCACATCTTGTTGGGACTCAACATTTGCTCATGAGCGAGTTATTTCTTAAGGAAAAAAAGTTCGTGGACCCATAATTTCGGTGTCATGTGTGGATGTTAGATCTATCTAAAGCACAGTATGACTACAGATGGTTTTTCCAGCTGCCTACACCAAGGGACACTTCATGGGTCACGCAATGTCTTCTACTTAATGAGTGGAAGTGGCTATGCCTGCCATGCTTCACAGTACCTAACCCCAGCAGTGCCAAGGCCCGGAAGAGTTTGTGACACCTCAGTGAAGAATGCATGTCACCTCAGTGAGTGGCCACACTCTACCGGGGTGAGACGTCCCCTTGCTAGGGTAGAGGGAGACCGTGGACATCTGTCTACCCTCTCCACTAAAAATATTACCACCATGGTTGGTGCAACTTGCCCGTAAAGTTGGGCCACTTAACCAGACACCGCTTGCTTAAATTCTCATTGGAATCAGGCAAGCCATAGGCAAACACCAGATTTGGGAGTTCACAAGAAACTTAAGTGTTTCCTCTTAAGGTTTTGTGTGTTAACGTTACTTTTGATGAAGCGCTTCATTTGCAAATCCATTTATTCACACTGACAGAAGGAAGGGCCAAAGAAGAAAGCCTCCCTGAGTCCTGCCAGCTGCCCTCAGCAGCAAATCAGTGATCCTGCCTTCAGGCCCACAACCTTGGGAGGGGACTTTCCTCGGAAGCCCTCAGTGACCAACACAAAGAACACAAGAGGAAAGGGAATTCGCGACTGTGAATCAGAGTCTCCACTGAAATCCTCCGTCATTCACACAAACAGCCCCGGTAAACAGCCGGCTGGTGTTTGCTAGACACCACTTCCCAAACATGGCCCATTTCTCTTCAACCCTTGGCCACTGTGGGCGGCTCATCTCCACACAGGACAGAAGAGTGGCAGCCCTGGGGCGGGGGGAGGGCTAGCACACACACAATCGCATCCCTGTGGAGAACGAAAGGGAAAGTGTGGGTCACCAGAGCGGAAGGAAGGGAGGCAGAGGGGGTGGATGTGAAGCCACTAGCTGGAGAAAGCAGCGAGTGTTTGGATTCTGCTGAGACAGTGAGCTCTTGGCCCGAGAGGGTCCTTCTTGGGTTCCTGAAAAATGAATACTTGACCAAATGCCTGGCATTCTCATTCCAGCACCCGGAGGCCCGGATTTCTCACGTGCTCCTCTGGGCAGCCTTGCATACCTTTGGCATATAATAGCGACGTGGGTGTGGATAGCATGTGTGCCAGGAATGTGCCCAGAGTGCCCGTTCCGGCTCCTTCTCTCCTGGTGCCTGTTGGAGGTGCACTGAAATGAGGATGTGAGGATCAGGAAGGAAAAGAAGACGTAATCAGGTGACCCACGGGGCCATCCGAATGCCACCCTACCAAAACCCTGAGCTGACACACTCAGAAATCCTACACTTCAGCCTGACTTTTCTATCACACCGTCTATAACATCTAAGCTGCCCGCCGTGTGGATAGGTTTTCCTAGGCGGCTGGATTCCAGGCTTCCCAAGAGGGCGAGTGTGACACAGCAAGACAGTGTCAGCCAGACCCGCCTTGGCCGCAGCATCGGCCTCTGCAGTGTTGCATGGGCTGCATTCAGCTCTTTAGCAGAGGAAAAACCCCTGTCTCCTCTGGCCCCGGCAGGCTGGCGCTGGGGGAGTCAAGATGGGGCAGCAGCATGCAGTATTATTTTTTGCAGTCTCTAAGCTCTGAGTGCCATTTTGACACGTCTGTGCCACCAACAAGCCATGCCTCCGAGCAGTCTGCACCCATCTAAACCCAGCCAGACGTGAGCTTCCTGGGTCCCCTCGCGGGAGTGCTTGGTGCTAGTTCTGGTGCTGTCTGCTGCAAACATTTCTCTGTCTTAACGTTTCCTTTTTTTCTTTCCTCTCCAAGCAGCTTTATACCAGCACTCAGACACACACACACACACACACACACACACACACACACACACACACACACACACACACAGCTTCAGCTCTGCATGCAACCTGCCCTCTGCCCCCCGGAACAGCTGCCCTGTTCCTACCTGAAGGCTGAGGGCTGTAGCTCTCTCCACACTCGCCCGGTGCCGTCCCAGGGGAAACAGAATCCACTCAGTGCTGTCTGCTCTGCATTTGTCACTGTCACTGTGCGGCTATGTCCCCAGCAGCCCCAAGCCAGTCGGCTCTGAACCTCCAGGCTACTGCAGCTCTGTGTGGGGAGAGGGACGGGCTGTGGCACGCACATCAGGTTGCTGGCCCGCCTCCAGACTCCATGCCACAGAGCCACAGAGCAGCTCCCAGGCCCGGAGGCTGTGTGGGAAACGGGGAGGGGGCAGGCTGAGGGAGCTGGGAATGTCAGCCTCCGGGTCTGTCTCTGGCCCTTGTTTATCAGTAGAGGGGTCCTGCCTTAGACAGCTGCCGACACCCACCTCACTGCAGGGATGCACGCCCGGCTCCAAATGCCCCCCAACTCTGAACAGCCCACGGCAGGCCCAGGGACGCGGAGTTGTGGGCCGGCAGGGAGGGAGGCAGAGACAGCAGACGGTGGCAGCAGCTACCCTGGGTGTTATTTTAACGTGGTTTGTCTTGGGGCAAATGTCTGAGCCGAATGGACTACTGGCCCGTCTGAGCAAAATCCTGTTTATTTTGAGGCCTGAGTCGCCAGGGAAACAGCAGGTCGTGGCTCGGAGACTCTCCTCTGGAATCAGAAGGCTGCTGGATGAAAGGGAGTCCTTTTCTGTTCTGTCGTCTGGCATCCCTGCACAGGGTGTAGGTGTCTGTGTGTGGCAGCGTGTGTGTGTGTCTGCCTGTGCCATTCCCAGAGCCAAGCCCGACAAATGGCAGCTGCAAAGCCGTCAAGGCTGTGGCCATTCAGGCTGGGTCTGGAGAGGAGCTGCAGAGAGAATTTTCCTGCCTTCCCTCACCACTGCTCAAGCCTGTCCCGGTCCCAGCTGGACTAGGTAAGTCCTCGGGTGAGCCCAGATCCCAGGGAGACGGCCTCAGTGGGTCGTGGCCATGGTCTTCATACCACTGGCCAGGGCAGGTGAGGAAGGGCCAACACCATCTGCACAAAAAATTCTTGGCTAGAAGGTAGGGAATGGAGGTGAACTGAAAAGAAGTGGACCGAAAGGTGTCTCTGAAGGTACCAAGTGGAAACGTGACTAATGGCTTCCAATCGGTGGTGGAGAGCCCCCCTCCTTACGTGAGCGTTTGAGCCTGGGAGGTATGAGTGTGCGAGTGTGTGTGTGTGTGCAGAGTGTGTGTATGCGTGTGGGAGTACATATCCACGTGTGAGTGTGTGGAGTGTGTGAGTGTGAGAGTATGGTGTGTGAGTGTGTGTGTGTGGTGTGCATGCATGTGAGTGTGTACATGTGTGTGGGCATGCAGTGTGAGTGTGTGTTTGTGTGTGTGCCCACACACTCAAGCCTGCCCACCTGGTGATCAGATGGAGAGGTGCAGCCTGACCTGCCAGCACCGGGCCCATGCGCCCCAGTATCTCCCTCCTCTGAGCAGTTGCTCGGGTTCACGGAAGGTAGAGAGTGAGGCTTATTCTCCATGCTCCCCCCAGAGCGCCCGAGGGAGGCCAATTATGCCCTCTGAAGGAATGAGCCTTGGATAAGCTCGTCTCCTGCACTAGGGAAGTCGAGGCTCACACATCGCAGAATCCCAAGAGTGGGTGAGCAGCAGGCCTCCAAGAGAGACTTGAAGGTACAGAAAAGGCTGCTCTCCCCAGACCCTATTCACCAGAACCTTCCCTGTGGAAGTGAACTGCCATTTCCACAAACGAAAAGGATACTTTAAAGCATAATAATCTTACTGAGTCTCTGCAAGGTTTCAAAGGGCCTCCTGAATCATAAAATGATAAAAATATTTCAGACAATTGTCTTCAAAACATTGGACCAGGCTCAGTGGCTCAGCCTGTCATCCCAGCACTTTGGGAGGCAAGTGGATTGCCTGAGCCCGTGGGGTCGAGACCAGCCTGGGCAACTTGGTGAGACCTCGTCTCTACAATAAGAATAAAATATTAGCCGGGCGTGGTAGCACATGCCTATAGTTCTGACTACTTGGAAGGCTGAGGTGGATGGATCGCCGGAGCCCAGCAGGTTGATGCTTGGGTGGCCGTGAGTATGCCACTGCACTCCAGCCTGGGCGACAGAGTGAGACTCCAACTCAAAAAAACAAAAACAGAAACAAAACCCAAACACTCCCTCCAAAATATTGGTGAATTATTAAGCCAAACATAGTATACATGCTCACTCTTTTTTAACTACATGGAAGGGGACACTTGTAAACACCCTGAAATCCTGAGGATGGAGACGCAGACTCAGAGTCTCACCCAGGTTGCACACCTAGTTAAAATTCTCCCTGGGACTAAAACCAGATCTCCCTATTCCAGTTAGCACTCTTAACCTGCCCACACTGTGCTGTTGGCCATTCCTGGGCATCTTGGCTCTTCAGGGCTCCAGATTCCTCCTTCCTAAGGGAAATGAATAAGACTTTCCTACTTACAGCTTCCCTGCAAACTCACGGGACCATCAAAACAATCAAACGTGTCCAAATGTGTCTGGGCACCTTGGGAATGCAAGTGCAAGTCATTATTTTATTTCTTCATTATATCCAGTTGTGAAACTCTGTTTTAAAACACACACACACACACACCCAGTTTTTAGGCAAATACAATCCCTAACTACTGACATATACTAACTTCTCTGCTGCGTATTGAGTGTTTGGCAATGTTACTGTCCAAATACCGGGAAGTAGTGAATCCTCAGTCCCCTAAGATAGTTACCATAATATAATTCTCCCCAGGGAGGAAACTTGTAAAAATTTCATTTTAACATCCCTCAGTTTCTATATTTATTCCAACTTCTGTGTCAGGTCTCTAGGTTTACTTTCAAATAATATACATTGAGATCTTTTTGAGCCCTAAGACATGATCACGTGAATGCTTTTCGGTCCCACTGTTATTTAGAGTGGGAAGAAATTTCGAGATTGCCCAGTCAAAAAGTCTGGCCTCAGAATAGCCCTTCTGGTCAGGAAATAGTCAGTGGAAATAACAGCTGTCGAAGTTGCTTATTAGGCATCCACACGATACTAGGTCCAATACGGAGGATGCAGCAGAAATCATATCTCCCCCCAAAGCTCTCACACCACTTTAAAAGCTGTTTCTTCCATGGTAAAAGTCTTGCAGGAGAGCCTGCTAGCACGGCGGAGGGTGCTCCGGGAAAGGAAGAAAATGCCAGGTTTAGAGGACCAAAAAATATCCCAGTAGGTTCATCCACAGCAATGGGGCCTTGCCCATAGCCACCCACGTCTGACACGCCACGGGTGGTGGCAGAGGGGAGTGCCTCCCTTCCACATCCTAAGAGGTGGACTCGGCAAAGAACACGCAGGCAGTTGCCATCACAGAAAGAGGCTCTAAACCTCATCCAAGAGCTTTCCGAGGGCGATAAAGGTATGATGTGGTGTTTCCGTGGGTTTACTGATTCCGTGAACAGCACCTCTGAAAGTCGGACAGAAAACAACCACTTTTTAACTGCACTGGCATGGAAGCAGAGCATGATTGGATCAACAGGGCTCAAAATGCCCCCCGGAAATACATGTTCTTCTTCTCCAGGCAGAGCATCCGCCCTGGCGTCTCGTCCTTGGTTTTTGAGAATGACATGCAATATTTGCTCTAAAATTTCCTCCTCATTCATCCATTTACACAAATGATACAGTTAAGTGAAATGAACCCCAGACACACTTGCATTTTCTTTCTAATCTCGTTTGACCTTGTTCAGGCGCCACAAATCCTAATCAGCTGACGGGAGCAATCAGATGCTGCGTGCCACTGTCTCCCCAACAAAGCATTTCCTTCTGTTTATGTCCAGTCAGGCAGCTAAATGAAGGGCATCCTGGCCTCACAGTGAGCTGGCCGCCAGGATGATAGAGGGCATAGGGACATGCAGCCGACATTTACGGGAAATTGTATTATTTGCCCAAGGTGACCTATCAGCTACAAACATCACCAGAGCTACAGGACTGAGCCTGGTGCCTCACCCTGAAGTCTCAGAACGTGGGCTCACCCTGATGTGTGGGCCTGGCTCTCCAGCAGCTGCAGGCACAGGTGCTTGGGAAGGCTCATCCCCACGAGAGGTGGGCTCCTCTCTCCTCCTGTCGATCACTCATTGCCTATCCTAGATTTTCCTCAATCCAGTGTTTTTTATTTTAAAATATTTTATCTTTAAATAAGGGAATACTTCATGCACATGATAAAACTGCACAATGTACAGAAAGGTATAAAATAATCCTCACTAGCCCTTCCCCCCCCCCCCAAAGATAACATTGTTAACTTTGTATATGTGGATCCTTTAAGGGGAAAAAAAGTGTCTTTATACCCCTAAATATGTGTGTGCTTAAAAACAATGTGTTAGGCACAACATCTTGCGCCCCTGTTTGTTTTTCACTTAATAATAGATCTTTGCACATTGGTCTAGTTCATGCAAGCACTGATATTTCTTGCCCGAATTATTGTGATACCCTTCTTACTGGTCTCCCTTCTCCACCCTAACCCCTTACAGATCCTTTCAGAAGGATCCAACTGAAAGGTAAATCAGAGCATGTCCCTATTTGTTCAAAACTGCCCAGTGCCATCCCCTTGCACTAAGAACAAAAACCAAACTGGCTCCCACCAGCTGCCTCTCCAAGGTCACCCCGTATGCACTCCTCCTTGTTGGCTGTGCTCCAGTCATGTGCTCCTCATATGAGCCAAGCTTGGTCCTACCTCAGGGCCTTTGCACGTGCTGTTTTCTCTGCCTGGAATGCATGCATTTGTTTCCTGCCCCTAGATTCTTTGCACAGCTGTTCTTTCCTGTCATTTCTGTCTCAGCTCAGAAGCCCCTCCTCCCTGTCCACCTGCTCTAAATCAGCTCCTGTCACTGCCCTTTTCACCCCACCCCCCACTTAATTTTTCCACATAGAACTTCCTACTCTCTGAAAACTATCGTGTTCATGCTTATTTGTTTTCTGTCTTCCCCACCACAAACACTGGGATGTAAATTCCATGAGGAGAGCAGGGACTTTGTCTTTTCTTCATGATATACTCAGTACCTCGACCAGGGTTCTCAAGCTTAAGTGTACATTGGAACCGCCCCGGAAGGTTTGTTAAAATGCAGATTAGGCCGGGCTCGGTGGCTCAGCCTGTAATCCCAACACTTTGGGAGGCCGAGGTGAGTGGATTGCCTGAGCCCGCGGGTTCGAGACCCGCCTGGGCAACTTGGCGAGACCTCATCTCTACAATACATCAAAAAGTAGCCGAGCGTGGTAGCGCACGCCTGTAGTTCCAGCTACTTGGAAGGCTGAGGTGGAAGGATCGCCGGAGCCCAGCAGGTCGAGGCTGCGGTGGCTGGGAGTGGCCACCGCACTCCAGTCTGGGCGACAGTGAGACTCCAACTCAAAAAAAACCCCAAAAAAACCCCAAAATGCAGATTAGTGGACTCCCTCAGAGTTTCTCATTCACTAGATGTGGGGTGGGCCTGCAGAAACAGAATGTGCACTCCTGACAAGTGTCCCACGGATGCTGGTGCTGCTGGCCCAGGGATGCACCTTGAGAACAGCCTGTCTAGACCAGGCCTGGCCCATGGTGGGTGTCGCATCTGTATTTAGGACACGAGTGTGGGAGTCCGCACGGAAGGACCTCCCATCTTCTTTGCAATGGCAGATTTTCAGTTTTTCATTTATTTATGTCAATTGGACAGTAGACTGAGCCTCCCCTCAAAGTCTCTGTGACAAGAAAACCCCACGTGTTGTCAGCTAAAATGATGCATCCTCTCCATCGATTTGTCAACTGACGATTAAAATCCTAAAGCTTTATAGGCCCAAGGGGACCCAGTGAGAGTCATTCCTCATTCTCTGCCTCAGCGGAACATCAAACCAAAAGCTGGTGCGACTCTTACTTGACGTGTGATGGAGAACTTGCCCCAGGAGTAGTTCCTCGGGCCTCCCCGGAAGTGGTTTAACAACTGTCCTGTTGGTTCATATAGAAAGCCCAGTGGTTTATCTGAATCACAAAACCTCTTGAAAAATCTGACAAGATCTATAACCCTTATTCTCCAAAAAAATAAATGCGTATACACACGCACACACACCCACTTTTCACATTTAATTTTGGGACATTACGAGGTACCCCAAGCACAATTCTTTTGTTTGTTTGCCTGTCTGTTTAGAATCAGAGTCTCATTCTGTCACCCAGGCTGGAGTGCAGTGGCATAATCATAGCCTTGACCTCCTGGGCTCAGGAGATCCTTCCACCTCAGCCTCTCTAGTAGCTGGGACCACAGGTGT
>CAUYQG010194663.1:0-31406 GCA_963574415.1 Tarsius wallacei
TAAACTTTGTGTTCAATTATTTTGCCCATCTGTAGGCTAAGGTAAGTGTTCTGAGCATGTGCCACCACGCCTGGCTAATTTTTTGATTTATTGTAGAGAAGAGGTCTGGCCAAGTTGTCCAGGCTGGTCTCAAACTCGTGGGCTCAAGCAGTCCTCTCATCTCGGCCTCCCAAAGTGTTGAGATTATAGGCATGAACCACTGCTCCCAGTCGTATCATTTCATATTATTGAGATTCAGATCCTAGTAGAATTTTATCTCTATGGATTAAATTTGGTCTCTTTTAAGATAACAGAATGCTTAAGTTATATAACTCATCTCATTCTTATTCTTTCCTTGCTTAAAACATATATGAGTCATCCTATTCCAACATAGTCTAGTATTTTCAACATGGGTGGTTATAAACACCTGCTACTTAAGTTTCATTGAGATCTTCTAACCCTGGTATTATCCTTCTTGTGCTTCCAACAGAGCATCTTAAAAGCACTTATAAAGTGGACCCAGAGTTTAAGCCAGGAAAGGGTAGCAGCACGTATCTCTCTCTCATCAACTTCTCAACAGTATTTCAACAGATTTGAGATATTCTCAACAAGAAACAATATCTCCACAAATTAACAGGTGAATTGATCTAAAGCCTACCCCTCCTGGAGGTAACTGAGTGGCAGAGATACAATGTAAACTGTTCTGTGTGACACACTCAGTCACAGATTATTTTGGTAGGTAAACATACAGGGCTGTATTCTTTGCCTAAAGTCCTTTCCATTGATTTTTGATTAAGTAAATTCATAGTCACTCACCAACATTCAGGGGATACGTTTTGTGTGTTTTTGCCTGCTGTTTGCGTGTTATAAAGAGAGGGACAGAATTCACCCCACTCAATAGTGACTAAGCAATATTCATTCCTGAATACAATAGGGGCCTGAGGTAGATATTTTAATGCAAGAAGCAGGAAAATACAGTATTAACAACCCCATTTAGAGTCATGATTTATTTCCCTGATTTGGATTTTCTGCCCTTTTCTGGAAAAAAAAAATTATAAATATAGTTGAGAGCGTTTATCACCTGAGATACACCATTTGGAAAAGAAAACAAGAAAACGTATTTTAAACCATAAACTTCCACCGTGTTCACTCCTCACATAAATAAGCAGCTCTAGACTTTGCAAGAAATATTAAAGTTCATTTAAATTGCAAATATGACCTTATTAAAATGGCTTTCTCAAAGAGTCATAAACAAATAGCGTGCGTTGGTAATACTGCCAAACAGCAGAATACATTCTCAACCAGTTCTGTAATTAAAGTGGAAAAACGGAATTTTCTCAGTTCTGAATGACTCAGAAATGGACAAAGAAAACATGTTATGACAATAACTAGTTGGGGGGGATGTGCCTGTCTGGGGGGGTATGTCCCTTCAATAAATGTCTCAGTACAATCACTCTTTGAAAGTCAATGCAAGTTCTTATGAACAGCTTGGAAATGTTATTATATTGTCGCTAATTTAATGTGTTTTGAATACTTTTCCTACAACTAGCTCCATTCCATCTTAATGCTGAAAGCATAGCCATTAAGATTTACTATGTTTGGGGTATGAATAAAAATGAAACAATTAAGAATGAGCTTATATCTGCAAATAGCTGTAAAGAGCTAATAAATTTCAAAATTAAAAGCCAAAGAGATAGGCTGGGCCAGTTTCCGAGTTTATGGAGACTCTATACCTGAAGGTATATTTAAATTAGTGGATTGTCACCCAGAAAATGGTTTCCTTTTACTTAGAAAAATAATCTGAGGTGCAGTAGGCCACATGAACCAGATGGAGTTAAGATGTAATTCAACCTGGTTCCAGCTGAGTTTAGCAACTGTGGAATTATGGGTAAATAAGTGCTTCCACGAAAACCCAGGGCAGAGTGATAAGTTTGCAAAAGGAATGAACTGGAGATGTGGGGTGAACCACAGACTCTTAAAGCTCTCCACTGGCTTGAAGTGAGACCACCACCAAAACACACCAACTGCTTCAAACTTCATTATGTCCTATTTAGATGGGATTTTTGTTTGTCTGTGTATTTATTGCTTCATGCGACAAACATTTTCAGATTGCTTACTCTGTTCTAGATGCAGAGCTGACTGCTAATGATGTCATATGAGCAAAACAGACATGATTCCTGCCCTCACAAAATTGAGGACTAATACAATATAATCTGTTTCTGAAGGCAGGATAAGTCTGACCTCCTTTTAGAAACATTTCTATCAAAAACAGTTAAAATGTGTAAATGCTTAAATAAGTTTTTTCTTTTTCTTGTGCCTTTAAGATTAGGTGTGGGGTGTGTGTGTGTGTGTGTGTGTGTGTGTGTGTGTGTGTGTGTGTGTGTTTCAAGGGCATTTTTAAAAACATTCTCTGAGATAGTCTTAATTCCAAGTCCCTTTTGCAGGGAGTAATTTGCACCTCAGACAAGTTGTAATCCAACTCAAAGACATATATCACTTCAAAAACCACAGTATTTGCTTGCCAGCTCTTGATAAACAGACCTGCTCCTTGAAGTCTGCCATTTCCCAGTTTCCTACAGAACAAAGAAAGTACTAGCATATGAGACCACAATTCCAACATCAAGTTCCAACTTTACAGCACATTGTCCTGGATAGGCTTAGATGTGTTCCTTAACATCTCTGTGCCTCGATTTTATTTGAAATGAGAAGATAACTCCTACCTCCTATGGTTTTCAGAAGACTAAATGAGATAATCCCTGAGAAATTGTGTGTAAATTCCAATCTGTAGACACTGTTATTGCATCTACCACTTTTACAAACGATCATAGTTACCATGGCTACTACCACTATCTCTGATACTTGTAACTATTATAACAGAAGCCACAAGGAGTATTGATAAAGCAGTCTAAACTAGCCCAGACAGCCTCAAAACTTGAGCCCATTTGCATGAACAATCAACTATCTGAGAGTCAGTGCAACTGCAAACTCTGCAGGTCAACTGGAAATTCTGGGACATCTACAATCCGTTGTACTCCCTCAGAATAGGAGGACGATGACTCTGCAGATCACCCAGCTATATGTTCATGGCTTTTGAGAGTAGCCTCAGATGAGGCCAAGGTTGCAGTTCAGTCACCTCACTACAGAACAATTGCTGAGTCTATCTGTCTGATACCAATATAGCTAAAGATAAATCAGCCCTTCGAAATTCCTCAAAACTTTTGGAATATCTGCCTCCATTTTGTGGGGTTATGGTTTTATTGCTTTCTCTTGTGCCGTTCAATAATCAAACATTAATTAAGCACCTTCTTTGAACCATGATAGGGGATTAGATTTTATTAAAGGAGTCACAGGGACTCATTGGAGAACTAATATTTACACATATGTACCCAGAACAACATGCATGCAATTATCCTTGCATGCATGCAAGATATCAATACAGCAAGGCTACTAAAACAGCAATAGAAAATAGAAAAACAAGCACAGCACCCGGCTAATAAAGTTACTGAATGCAGGCATTTCATTTTATTCTATATGTAAGCAATTCAGAGCAAGGAATGTGTTTTAGTTCTTGTCATTTTTTTCTCTCTGTAACACCAAGAGAGAAAGAAAGTTTCACATGACTAACGACTAAAATGCCCCCAGATTCCTCATTCAGAAAGGACCATTTTCTATGTTTGAAATGTAATGAGAAAAATATCCATCAATGCTAAGCGCTTGAGTGTGGCGGTTTCCAACTAATACATCACAAGCCTTGGTCCATCGGTTGATCCTGAAGCCTGACCTGGGAGACAGCCACATTTCTTCCTCTTTCTACCTTTCTGCACAGTCCTAGGCCTCTCAGGCAATCACCGCTGTGGAAAAGGCACGGGTGGGTGTGAGTTTCCACCTCAATATCCGTATATGTAGCAATAGCTATAGTACATCATCCATATATACATACGGCTATAAGACTCATTTTGCTATTAATATTACTACTTCAAATTACCAACAAATTATAGCCATCAGCCAATGTAACAATGTCTCTTATTATCACCCATGACTCTACCCACTCAACCTAACCCAGTAATGTCAAGAGTCAAGGAAACTGAAAGGCATTCCATGCCAGAGAAGGTTGGAGAAGCTACCAGAACATAATTCCAAGGGACCTGGAATTAGCAATAAAAAAAAGGTAAGGGAAATCGCCTTTGCCATAGTTGACCCAAAAGCTGTGGGAAAAGTCATCTAAATTAAGAAGGAAAGGGAGATTTGCAAAGAAATTGAGCCCTCCTTGGGCATCAGTTACTCCGGTAAATAGTCTATTGTCTCTACTTGGTTTATGCATACTCCCTTCCCCCTTGCTAATTCCAACTTACGAAATAAAATCAAGAGACTGGAACTGAGCAAAAACAAGAGGCAAACTTGATTTAAGCTTCGATTTTCCATGTAACACAGCTTGAAAATAGCAAGCTATATGACTCCTTGAGGGGATAATAAAGATTGTGATGCATTTCTCTGAAGGCTTAAAAAAAGGCTTCCCCAGCATAGCCCTCGACTCTATTTTCTAGAAGTTGTGAGGAAAACACCATTCCCATCCAGGTTGTTATATTTCTATAACTTATGCAACTTCTAGAAATATCCACTAAGCAATACCTAAAGGATAAGGCTATGGACTAGACTAAAAGTTAGCTGGGTATGCAGGAATTTATCACCTACTATATGCATTACCAGATGCCAAGCAAAGTTGAATTTACAGAAGAACCTGAAACATTATTCTTTCTAGAGAAGTTAAGTTAGGATAGAGTGTTAGCACCTACGTGCATGACTAAATGAGAGATTACCAGAGAAAGTTTGTGTAAATTCCAATCTGTAGACAATATTATTGCATCTACCACTTTTACAAACGGGACTAAAAGACATGAACACAGAATCCAACACGGGACCATCACACAAGGTCTATGTGCAGTAAAAACAAAGATGGTCAGGAAAGAAGGGCAGCAACAGGAAAGGCATCACAGCCAGCCAAGTCTGGGCAGGTTCAGAAGAATGGAAAGTCTGCTGGTGGGGGATCCCCGTCACTTTTTGAGAGCTACCAAGTCCGGCGTTGCAGAGTTGGAATGTATATACTGTCACACAGAGCTAGAGTTGGACTTCTGGTTCCCAAACAATTGCTACCCGTCTTCCCAAGAACCTGTCCAGATCTGTCACTGGACCACAAGATTCCTACCTACTCAAAAATCTCAGTGTGAGTAGAAATATTCACACTCCAACAAATGTGGAATGTGTATACTACTAAAAATTATCTAGGGCAGTGGGGGCGGGAGCTTGGCAATTTGGCAGGATGTGTTTAAAACCCCCCAAAATGTATCTTCTTTGACTTCATAATTCTACTTGGAAGAATTTATCTTGAGGAAAAAATAAGACTGTGCATCAAGATTTAGCTCGGACTGCTTTTGAATATATAGCAAAAAGTTTAAAGCAAACTAAATGACTAAGAACGAGAATCCAGATAAAGAAAACTATACTACATTGATAGGATAAGGTACTATTTAGCTGTTAAAACTAAGACACAAAAACGTGCATTGGAATAAAAAACTGTTCATGACATATTAGGCATATTATAAGTGTTTTTGTAGACATGATTCCAATTTTATAATAAAAAAGTGTTAAATCACATATAATGACACACTAGGCTGTGTCCTTGTGTGTATATCTCTAATTGTAGACATGATAAAACACCAAGGTGGTTATCGCTGGATGGCAGAATTGGAGTGTCTTTTATTTTCTTTTAATTAACTGCATTTCATAATTTTATGTGACTCACATGTATTACGTTGGATATTTTAAAAATGCCAAAAATCAAACTCTCGGGGGAAAATAACAGATGAAACAAGTCTAAGAGCCACAACAATGGACTCACAGTATGGCTTTGGGAGGAGTGGGGGATAGAGCATGGTATGACTGTAATTCAACTGCAGGCAAAAGTGCAGGAGCAAAAAAAAATGCATGTGATTATCAATCAATAAGCTTGGCCATTTTATCCAAGGCACTGCAAAAATAGCCTGGAAAATAAACTAAGTTCACAACTCCCACGCTTGGCAGTCTTGCCTGTCTTCAAAGGATTGCTCACAAGTCAGACAGAGATGAGAACAGGGAACACGCAGCAGGCCCAGGAACACAGGAAGGCGGTGAAAGGAGGCTTGCTTTTCTGACTTTCAGAGAGCTCAGATTGCACCGCTTCTTCTTTGTGTGAACAAATAGGGCCTGAGAGGATAATGACCAGGTGCTCTGGACTCCAGGCCAAGCCTTCTCCACGGGATGAAGAAGACCTCTCGGAAAAATGACTGTCACTACACAACTTAATAACAGTTTTTAGGCGAATGGCAGAAAACACATTGAAACCACATTACCCGCTGAATAGGGAAAAAGATAAATAAAGCAGAGTGTATTAACTGGCGGAGAAAATGATTATAGGGTAAATAAAAATGACTCAGGAAAATGGAGATGGGAACATATTTAGGAAGAATGTGTCTTCCCAAAATAGCAGAAGGATCTTACAGCTAAAGAGCATATATAGCATGTGGGGGCGGGACGCAGGCGACTGACAAGGAAGTAGATGGGACACTCATTCATGGCTTTCTTAGCACAACGGCAGTCAAGGCGGGAAATAAAATGGAGCTCACTCATGTGCACACTGCCAGGAAATGCAGTTATCGGAGTCTTGGCACAGGCATAGATGGATGCCTTTGCAAGAAAGGACCTACTGGAGAGTTAGTGAATGAAGCTGAGCACTCGGAGAAACTAGATACCCATCTGCCGACTAATGGAACTGGGGGTAACCCTCATCCCAGTGGAGAAACAGCCCCAGAGAGCTCAGCTCCCTGCCAATGCCTGTGGGAGCTGAGGCTTTGCTTTTCCTTTACATCAGTGTCCATGTATCTCTTCTATCCTGGAAGAGAGTCTCTGGAGGTAAACCCTGTCCCTAAAAGTCACCTCTGAGACATGGGTTTCACTCTGCCAAGGCCTGGTTATTGCTTTGGACAGATGAGTATGCAACTCTCCCTCTCTGTAACATAGTCCCAAGCTAAGTATTTAGTCTACAACTTCCTTGGTGAAAGACATGTCAAGCAATGTTTCCTGCAGCATTTATCTCCTTCCTTTGGGGGAGTCCTTACCTTCTGTCCATTTGGCAATGCCTAGCTTATGATAATTCCCCAATTCCCTAGACAATTAGGCTCTTTGTGATAGATACTCCCTGTTTAAACTACCTGTCTTCACCTCCTAACTCACAGAGTTACTCTGGGTAGGGTTCCACAGTGACCTTCATAACCTCCTCCCACTACTGGACCACCAGTTTCTTAAGGACATGGATTGAGCCTTTGTTCACTTTCATGTCTGTCCACCAAGCTTAGAGGCTGGCACTTAGATGATGCTCAATAAACACTTGTTAAATGAGTAAGCCATAGAGCATCCAATTTCCTCTCAGGGGCACCCTCTCCCTCTCAGAGAATGGTTAAGATAAAGTCTTTATTTTATTTTATTTCTTTTAAATGTTTTATGCCTCAGACCAACTTTATTCATTTGCTTGTTTATTATAGAGATGTGGGGTACAGGTGAGGATTAACTACATAAGTAGGCTGCATGAAGGTGAAGTTTGGGCTTCTAGCTGGTCCTTACTCCCCCTGGTAGTGGACCAGGTACCCTTTGTGTTGTCATGTGCCTTCCACTCTCCTCCCTCCTTCCCTCCCCAGCAGTGCCCAGCGCCTGTCAATCCCTCCCTTGTGCTAATGTGACAAATGTTCAGGGTCAACTTATGAAGGAGAACATGCAGTATTCAGTCCTTTGTTCCTGTGATAGATCACTAAGTATGATGGTCTTCAACTCCATCCAGTTTTCTGCAAAGTCCATGATTTGGTTCTTCTGCATAATACTCCATTGTCTATATGTGCCACAAATAATAACTGTACATATTCACAGGGTACGTAATGATGTTTCGATATTTATAATGTATAGTGATCAGATAACTGTAATTAGCACATCCATCATCTCAAAAATTTATCATTTCTTTGTGTTGGGAGCATTCAACATCCTCCTTCTGGCTATCTGAACCTACGTATTATTGTTAACTAGAGTCATCCTACAGTGGTAGAGAAGACAGATCCTTGCCCTGGTGGCCTCTGACCCCTCCTAGGTTGCTAGGTAGATTTCATCTTGATATCATTGCCATCAATTCACTGGTTCAGTTTGGATTGCACACTTACAGGGCTCAAGATCTGTTCTTGGCATGGTGGGTCCCAAATGCCAGACCTTTAGAAGTTTACAATATATTCCTAAATTTATCACTTGCAGTACTCATGCAGAGTTTAAATATTAGCTCACATTTATTTAACTATCGCTACTATCTTCCTGCAAGTCAAGCTCCCTGAGTTGCCTCTCAGGCCTTGCCAGCCATGGTGATCACTGTGACCACTTTGTTTCCAGTGGCTAACCCCTCCATAAGTGAAGGGCCTACCAAAATTATTTCGCCCAAACATGCAACATTCTAATTCCTTTTTCTAGATAAGAAAAGTAAGGCACATACATGTAGAGCTCACGAGAAGACACGCAGTTATTCAGCACTGAGCGGGTGACAGAACCTGTGTCTTCCAAAAATAGCAGAATGGTACTCAAACTATATGCCCTCTCTCAATTCTGTCTTTGTGACTCCTTTTAAACATTAAAAAAAATTGAAAAACTAGTGCAATTGTCACTAGACAGAATTCTTGGTGTTAAGAGCCAAGCTAGTGGCCCAGGTAATAACAGCTCTCTGTTCTGACATTGGAGAAATAATTTTGGGCTAGGGATGAAGCCAGACTCTTTATAAACTACTTTATGAACTCTGCACTTGGTGTTACAATGTCAGGAGGAAAGAGACGAACTCCAAATTACCTCAGAAGGAAACAGATCAATGCTGTGTCCCTGGGAATGGTGTTTGATTTGTTGCATCTTCACAAAAAGAAATGTCCACATTTCTGATATCCCTAGGTATTGAAATTCCTTCTTTGGCAAAACCCACACAGCAGAAGAGCAAGCTTGAACCCTTGAGAAAGCTGCCATCAAGCAAACATTTGAGAGGATATGATGAAAATGTGGCATTTTATAACCTCCTGGCACAACCGCAGCACTGCCAGTCAATGAACACACTGCACCCTGCTGCCTCAAATTACTAGGCAGCAGGGTGCAGTGTGATCACTGTGACCACTTGGTTTCCAGTGGTCAAGTGATTTGACCTTGCTGCTATTAAAACAAGACTCCACCTGAAACACATGTTCAGCCATGCGTATAAACAAGGCTCTGCATGGACCTCCTGCTGTGTTAGCTTGGGCTCTCCATGACATAGATACCAAAATGGGACTGGACATGCAAGAGTTTTATTGGGGAAAACATCCATGATGGGAAATGGAAAGGAAATAGGTGAAGGCCAGGAAAGCTCCCAAGCCACTATGCAAGTCTGTCCCATTTGAAGGAGACAATGATGGAGGAAAATGAGGGTGAAATGTCCTTAATTGCCATGTAGTCTAAGGGAAGTTCCATCAGGCTTTCAGGAAATCCTTAAGACAAAGCTTCCCTTCAGGGGAGTTCTACATCTTGCAGAAATGGGACTACATCTGTATCCTTGCTGGGCTCAGATTTGGTGTAAAAACCAAGGAGAGAGTTTGTGGAGCCCGTAGGCCACTGTGAGCCAGATCTTATCCAGGACATCATTTATTACCTGGACCCCTTAGACCCTCCTCTAACAGGGGACCAGGATGTTTTTGGTCTCTGGGCATAAATATCAACTCAGATCCTATGTCTAATCGTTCTAAAATGCCAGTCTGCAGTCACCCAAGAAAATGGCCCCAAGGACCCATTAGAAAAGAGCTAGATAAATCATCATGATGCATACTTACCATGGCCAAAGGGTTCTGGGTCCAAACACTGACTCAGAACTGGGACTGTGGCAAGATACTGAGACTTTTCCTTGGTTGAATACACTCAGCCTCTTGCTTCCATGGCATTTCTACCATATTTTTTTGTTGCTATTGTTGTTGATGATGATGTTAAGCACTTCCTTGTTGGCTGCTCATCTATTTTGCCCTAGGAATGCATGTTCTATTCACCACCTCCACAGCCCCCTTGTGGCTGCCTCTCCAACCTTGCCATGGTAATTGTGGCTTTCTGGATCCCAGGAGTTAAGCACTGTACCCTGACTTCTACCGCTTCAGTGTTCCATCATCCCCATGGAGATCGGCAAGCTCATCTCTGTGGCCATTTCTCCTGCCATCATCCCTGGCCTGCACAGGAGCCACCATCCAACTTCTTAGTTATGTTGGTGCCCATCTCACTGGCACATCCCTGATGACTTTGGTGAAGGAAGTGACCTTTGTGCCCCCCCAAGGAGCATAGTCCTTTGGTAGGTGGTCTGATCTCACATAACATACACTTGTGCACATTCCAACAAGCCCACATCCCTCAGCTTCTTTATTCCTTCTCCCATCCAATGACTGGGGCAACCCAGATATTTGATTTTGCTCAGAATTGGCCACTATTTTCTCCAGGATTCTACAGGCCATCCTAGCCACAAGTTCACTGCATCCCCTGGGATTCTAGGCAGAGTGTTAAGTCTATATCTTAAGAAATTACCCCTAAGTCAATGAAGTTTTGCTCATTCAACCTTAAATTCTGTCCGCCTTGATCAAAACTCTGAAAACCAAGTCCCTGGACTATTGCTCTGGGTCCTGCCAGCACATTCTAACAAATTCTTGTTGCCCCTTTGGGGTATAATTTCTTTTCTCTCTAATTAGGCTCAGCATATCTCCAACCAGATTATGATCAGATTTAACCTTAGTTATCAGCCTGACAGCCAAAGTGTAAGGACAGCTTTTGGGAGGGGGAGACTGGTTGCCTAGTGGAGGAAGGTCCTCAGCAGTATTTCCAACACTGAGAGAATGAGACCACCTCAGCAAACTCTGATAACTCAGGAAGGAGACCTGCAGAGCCAACATCCTCAAGAGTGCCCATTAAGATGTCCTTGTTCCATAATTGAGGATCCCAGGTTTTCCCTTCAAAGACCCTTGTCTTAGAAAGAAAGACCTACCTTGATTGAGTAGGGATCTCTGCAGGTTTAACTCTCAGACCTTTAGTCTGATACTCAGCTGTGTCCACTTCTCACATGCAGGCAATAAAGGACTCTTTGCAAAGTATTAAGGAGACTTTCTGGCTCTCACGCTTAATCTTTGACTGCTTGTTAATGGCCTTCAATTTCTCATACTTCATCAGAGCATCAATCCAACTCAGCAGCAAATATCTCTGCCTTTGGTTACATTACTCCCCACATCTTTCAAATACTTGACCCATCACATGTGTAGAGGAGTTTCTCTCCACCACATGGTCTCTTCAGGTCACCTTAGTGAGACCTTTAGACTTTGTAGTGTATCCATGTCTTACAATCTACTAAGAACACCATTTGGTTTGTAGTGAGGCAGTCTCAGAACTCCTTCTTATTCCCTGTATCTTCAGACCACTCCTGGCACCAGTTGTATTAGTTTGGATAGTCAAACAAGCTGATAAATATCAAGATGGAATTAGACATGCAAGATATTTATTGGAGAAAATGTTTGTGATAAAAAAAAAATGGGGAGGAAATCAAAAAAGGTAAAGAAAGTGGTCAGACTGAAGGACAGGTCTGGGTCCTGTGAAGAAGAAAGGGAAAGAAGAGGGTTTAAGAAGGGGGCCCCAGACTGCAACACAGTTCTAAAGAGCTTCCACCAGGTCAGAAGGTAATCTCCAGCCAAAATGGCCCATCATTTGTCATTGGTTGAAGTGAGTCATTGACAGGAGCAGTCCATGGGAAGGGAGACTGTGTGAAAGTGGTGGTGGATTCTAACATATGGCTTTAGTCAATGAATTCTCTGCAGCAGCGAGTCTTAATAGTATATTTGCATGGTTGCCAAACCCATGTGCTGCAGAGATTTACTAGAAAACATAAAAAAGTTCCAGGATCTAGCAGAAGAGCAGGGGACAACCAACACTAAAATCCAGCCAAAGAAGATACTGGTTACCATTAGAGGAACTGCTAAAAACATCTACCCCCTTGTGGTAGGCAGAATTCTATGATGACTCCCATGATCCTCATCTTTATATAACCTCCTCTTGAGTGTAGGTGGAACCTATGTATATGATGAGACATTACTCTTGTGACTATGTTACCTTACATGGCAAAAGGCAATCTTACAGATGCAGTTAAGGTCACCAACAGTTTACTTTGGGTTCATCAAAAAGGAGATTATCTGGGTGGGCCTAACCAAATTGCCATCTGTGTGGATCAGAAAGTTTTCTTAGTTGGCAACTGAAGAAGGAGAGAGTCATTCAAAGTAGGAGGGGGGCTTCCCTGACTGTTATAATGTGAGGTCCTTGGCAGGACACTGCAAGCAGCCTATGGTAACTGAGAGCAGCTTCGAGTTGACAGCCAGGAAAGGAGACTTCAGTCCTATGTCATAAAGAACTGAATTCTAAGAACAACCTGAATGAGCTTAGGAAAAGATTCTTCCCCAGAGCCTCAGAGGAGATTGCAGCCACCTTGAGACACCTTGAGTATGAGATCCTGAGCAAAGAAACCAGTTGAGCCATGCTGAGCTAAGGAATAATGGGATAGTAAATTGGTTTTGATTTAGGCCACTATGTGTGTGGTAATTTGTTACAAAACAATGTAAAATTAATACACTCCTTCCTCATTCCTCCTCAAAACATACAAATTAGTTATGTATGATGGATGGATAGATGGATAGGTAGATGATAGCTAGATGATCGCTAGCTAGCTAGCTAGATAATAGAGATGATAGAGAGAGAGAGACAGAGAGAGAGAGAGAGAGAGAGAGAGAGAGAGAGAGAGAGAGAGAGATCATACTTGTTGCCAGCTCTCAAAAGTGTGTGTCCTCAAATTGAGATAGGAATAGTACTGGGTGGTAGCAGGAATATGAACAAACATACCAGGCAGCAGTTAATAAATCACATGACCAGGTAAGGAGGAACTCTTAAAATCATCTACAAAGAGATGATAAGGCTCTGGGAAAAAAAAAAAAGCAAGATGTAGTCAAACCAGCTAAGACCAACTGGATCCAACATGGCAATGGATTTGACCAGCAAGCAACCTCCAAGTTCATTATATTCTCGTTATCATACTAAATGACACAGCTTGTGCTATGGCAGTTCCAGTTTTAACCAAATAAGGACAGAAAGGAGAAGGGTACCCAATTCTAGGAAATCACCGCCTCTTTCACAGAAAACCCAACAATATTCCTTAGTTAGAGACAGCTAAAAAAGAGAAAAACCCCAAACTCTATTAGGCGTGAATCACTCTCTCAAATATGCCAGCACTCCTCTCTTGAGTGTGTACTTTTACTTTACAATAAAACTCCTTCACTTTCACTTCACTCTGATTCATCCTTGAATTCTTTCTTGCCATGGTGTCATGAACCTGGGTACTGGGCTGAGGTTGAGGGTCTCCCCTGCTTCAGGAAACCCTCTCAAGCCTACTGGTATCCAAACAAGTTGCATAAACTCTTCTAGAACTAGTTGCTTTATGTGCAAAAAGTGAGGATGAACAAAGGCAAGAAACCATCTTGATAACTAATCTTTACACTCCTTTTCAGTTCCAAGAGCACCAAAGCTCTACTGTTGTAATTACTTTTATAACTTAACACATCTCATTTATTATTTTATTATTTATTAATCCCTTCTCAAAAAGTATTCATAACAATTTTATTAGCAAAAATAACCTTTCTTGAGTTTTTTTCTTTGTACCAAGCACATGTGTCCTTTCATTTAATCTTCACCAAAATCCTATGATGTAGAAACTGTCTGTTTTGTTCACAAAATTCATTTGTTCACAAAAGTTTATTGAGCACTGACTATATGCTGAATACTCTTCTAGGCTCTGGGGATATAATGATAAATAAAGTTTTAAAAAATCTGCCTGTGTTCATGAAGCTTACTCTAATGGGAGAGCTAGACAAATGAGAAAACAAGTAAATGAATATGATAGAATATGATATGAAATGAATCAGACTTAATGCTATGAAGGAAAGAAAGCAAAATAATGAGCTAGTGAGTGGCTGAGGTAGAGGATGGCCACTTTAGGCAGAGATGGACCTGATTAATGAAAAAAATCCCATAACCTAAAGTCCTGAGGAAATACCATTCCAAGAAGAAGTTATCACAAGGACAAAGTATAATGGCCTAAAGTGGGAAAGGGCCAGGCACACTGACAAAAAAAATGAGGGCCAATATGAACTGAGACTCAGAGGAGTGAATAAAGTTGCTAAGGTCACCCAGCCAGTGATTTGTAGAACTGAAATTTGAATGCAGGGCTAGTTCCTGAACCTGGGATAATACCTGCAATGCCCTTCAGCAAGGGTTGGGAAACTAGTCCCATGGATCAGATAAAGCCCACCAACTGTTTTTTACATTTTAACAATGGCTGAAAAATTTTTTAACAAGTACTATTTTATGACATGCGAAAATTACATTAAATTCAAATTTCAGTACCCATAATAAAGTTGTATTGGTACATAGCCATGCCCCTTTGCTTAGGAATTGTCTGTGACAGCTGTGGTGATACAACAGCAGAACAGCATCATTGTGGTAGAGACCATAATACTCGCAAAGCTTAACAGAGTTGATACTAGCCCATTACAGACAAAGTCTCCAGAGCCCTACTCTCTATGTTCGTATCACACTACTTAAATGAATAGGAAATATTTGGTAGTTGTGAACCTTGATGTCTTCTACCACAAAACCTAACAGAAGAAAATCTAGAAGCCAAGTTTACCCACTGCTGGAGCTTACAGGCAGGCAAGAGTAACTGAAGATCTGTAAACAGTGGTTTCACTCTCTTTGTTTTATGTTTGGGGTTAGTTATGCTATTTTAATTATTCTTACTCTATCTTCAGCCCCAAGGATTAGGTGAGGAAGAAAGAGAATTAGCAGCAGAGAGCTGGAGAGGATAAACAGAGATGAGGTTAGCTGGCTGTGGTGGGTCATGTCTATAATCCTGGCACTGTGGGAGGCCTAGATGGGAGAATCACTTGAGGCCAGGAGTTTGAGACTATCCTGGGAAACATTAGTAAGACCTCATCTCTACAAAATAATTAAAAATGAAAATAATTTAGAAAAAAGAGACAACACTAGAAATAAGGAGAGATGAGGCAAACTATTTGTGACCATGAAGAGAGTTAGAAAATTAAACCAGCCCAACTTCCCCATAAAGCTAACAGTTATGGGCAGGGGTTGGGGGGGGTTGTTGTTTTTTTGCTTGTTTGTTTTTTAAATAAACATATAAATTATCCTCCTCGTCTTAAAGCTTGGAACTTACATTTGCCTTATCTGAGTTCTTTTCTCAGAAAACCGATCCTCAAAGCCTATAGTATCGGGAAATTGAAACTCACCAGATCATCACATCCAGACGAGAGGCCAGACTCTACCTGTTTACCAGCACCTCTTCCTACCCTCTCCATGATTCCTGTTTACCACTCCTCTTCCTTACCTCTCCCCAGTTCTACTTTATAAACCCCTGACTTCAGTGATATGGGTGAGATAGGACTTCATCTGGACTAGTTTCCTAGGAAAAAGAACAAGGCTAATTTCGCAAGACCAGTAGCTGAGACAGTTTCTCTAGACAGGTGAACAGGCTGGATTTTCTAGGCTCCCACAGAGAAGAACAGGATGCAACTGAGAACTAGTTAGAGACACCTAGAACCAAGACAGCAACAAATTTGCCCGCTACCTGACCTTGTCCCTTATTATATGTTCATCATGATATATTAGCATGCTAGAGGGCACGTTCTCCCACGTTAGGACAGTTCCAATCCTGTCCACGTATAGCAACAAACTGGGAGGAAACCCAGGTCTTAAAAGTCTCCTCCTTTCTCAGGAAACCCAACAATATCCCACCCAACCTTAGTAAATAATGAAGAGGTAACTATAAAAACAAAGTCCCAGCAATGTACAGCTGCTGATCTTTCTATAGACCAGCCCAGGCTATTCTGCCGAGGATGTAGCCTGCTGTCATTTCAATCTTGCTTTCATTTCCCAACTAAAACCCCAGCAATATATGGGGGCTGCTCTGACTAAGGAGTAGACTTCTTTTTGCTTCTCTTTTCAATAAATATATAAATGGAAATACAACTTACTTTCACTTTACTTTGTCAGTTCACTCTTGAGCTCTTTCCTGAGAAAAGCCAATAATTCACTTTGCCTCTTGGGCCAGAGTCCTACTTTGAGGTCCCTTGTCCTGTATCACAGGGAGACAGATTTAAGAATGAATCCTCTATTCTCCTTGACTTATATCACCTAAATAAAAAGACTTATTCTCTGGCAACACTTATCTCAGTGATTGGCTTTCTGTGCAGCCAACAATTGGTCCTCAACTAAATGCCTGACTTTGAGTAACAGAAACACACCCACTTTCAAAGGATTCCTTGGAGGCCCTCTGAGAAATGACGTGAAACCACACAAATAGCAAGGAATCCTGGCCTCATTACTCAGTACTACTTAGCACAGTTATTTTAACGATGTTACACGGCAGTGTTCTCAACTGTAAAATCTTAAGGGAGGGTCATTCTTATTAGGGGAGGGGCTTTTACTAGTCATTCTCACATCACCTACCTCTACAGCACATTTAAGTGGATACCCATGTGTCTGATTTCTTCACTAGCTCTATGTATTTACCATGAAAACCCAGAACTTTACATGGGGGAACCACCCCAAAATGGAATTTTTTTAGAGGGACAGGCCCCTTGGAGTACCAGATTTGCCCACTAAGGTGAGTGTTCTAGGAACCCCTTCAGCATTGTTGTACCAGCTAGAGTTATGAGAGATTGTGTTCAGCTTCAGTGAAATTTTTTTGGGAGATTCTTTCAACGTGTTTACCCATTTCATGATGGGTGATTTATGGGTGCACCTGCCCACACTGCGCTGAGTGTTCAGCAGTATTTGACCAAAAACAGCATGACCCCCATGACCTACCCTCCCTATTCACCTTCTCTCACCCCAAGTGAATTTTTTTTTTGTTTCCCCAGATGAAAAAAGTCCTGAAAGGGAAACATTTTGCTGATGTGGAAGAGGTGGGGGGGAAAAAAACGGCAGAAGCACTAAGACACATCAAAATTGACTACTTCAAAGACTGTTTTGAGCAGTGGAAAAAGTGTCTAAATGAGTGTATTGCATCAAATGGAGAGTGCTTTGAAGGTGACTGAAGTTTAAATATATAAGAATAAATACGCATTTTTAATAAATAAATTCTGAGTTTTTGGAGGGGAGTCCCCCAGCACTTTGTATCTACTAACAGTAGGCACTTGTTAAATATTAGCTGAATAAATAAATGAACGCTTTGACAATGAAATTAGATGTGTATGAAATTAGACGTAAGTTAAAGCACCTAGCCCAGGACCCAGAGCCTTCAAAATGCCTCAGTATGTTACTTTCTTTCATCTATGAAGAAGCAAAATGAACTTGCCCCTCCACTTTCTAGCTGTTGCAATTTCACAAGCTTGTCATGCTAAACACCAAAATGCCACCTGCTGAAGTTTCATAAACCCCAGGGAAAGGACAGAGTCAAAAGCTGTTTCCTTGATAAATTACCCTGGGTGTTTCTTTCAAAAGCTGTTTGCAGATGACATAATCATACACAACAATAGACGTGTATTTTCGGGCTACTGTTCTCGGATACAATGACTTATTTTCTAGAGAAAATTGAAGAAGGAAAATATGTGTCATCTTTTACTGCAATTCCTCAAGGAGGACAGACATTCTCCCTTCTTTTTTTAACGATAAAGATGTTGAACACAGTGATATAAAAGCTGTAATGCACATAGTCTAGTCTCGGTTCAGAGATTTCAAAATATCTCTCATTCTGCATGTGCAGTTTCAGATACCCTATAGACCACAGCAAACTTCTTTACAATCCCCTTCTTCTCCCATCCACTTTCTTCTCCAAGTGCAGCTGCTCCCATACATACGCAGGTGAGACAGAGAACACCTGGTTTGAACCTGTTTTCTTTTATTTTATTTTATTTTTGAGTTGGAGTCTCACTCCTTTACCCAGACTGGAGTGCGGTGGCAGGCACGCTCATGGCCACCCCAGCGTCGACCTACTGGGTTCTGGCGATCCTTCTACCTCAGCCTTCCGAGTAGCCAGAACTGCAGACTCATGCTACCACACCCGGCTATTTTTTATGTTATTGTAGAGACGGGCATCTCGCCAAATTGTCCGGGCTGGTCTCGAACCCGCTGGCTCAGGCAATCCACTCGCCTCGGCCTTCCAAAGTGCTGGGATTATAGGCTGAGTCACCGAACCCGGCCTGAACCTGTTTTAAAGGCCACAGGGAAATTCTGAAAGACTAGTGGCTTATCCTCCTCACTGGAAGACCTTGAGAAATCTGTGTAACTTTCCCAAGTCTCAGTTTTCCCACCTGCAAAATGAGAATGGCTATATCACAGAACTGTTGCAACAAACAGATATATTAATGAAATATGAATAATAAACTCTTACTACATGGCACTGGTTACCTGGGGGGGATTATTTTCATTACAAGATATAGTAACATGATTTTAGAAGGAGTGTCATAGCACCTAATAATTGCTGCCATTGACTGAGAGTTTACAGTATGCTAAGCACTGGTCTAAGAGTTTGGGGGTTTTTCCCACTTTCTGTGTTATCCTTGCAACAGTCCTATGAGAGAAAAAGTTTCATAATTCCCATTTTGTAGCCAAAGCTACTCCACGAGTGATCCGCAGAGCCAGGATCTGAACCAAGCTGTTCGGTTCCAGAACAGGGGACTTGACCACTAGCCTGGGCTCCTCACTTTTGAAATGCCATGATGATTTTATAGTCCAGAGACACACACACAGAGATGGTAAAAACCAGTGCAGAAGGAAAAAATGTTCTAACAGTAATAAAGATTTTTCTTTTTAAATTTGAACCATCTTATAATACTACAAGAAAGGGATTGGCAATAGTGGGTAACTGCCAAGGGAGGTGGGGGGACACACTTCAACAGTTAGCGAACCTGATCCCAAACCAAGTGAAGTGGGGTCCAAAGTGAGGCCCAAACTTTACCTATACAATGACCATCTGTATACCTAAACCTGAATTTTATCCTATATCTTTAAAATAAAAATTAGAGTTCTCATTAATAAATTTTTTTTAAATTTCTTGTGCCATCTTTTGCTCTGATTTTCAAGAAAGTTATCTCTTCTCCTGGGACAATTTGGGCACACTTTTATAAATGTCCAATAAATACTCACATAAATAGAAAAAAAGAACTAACACAGATTATTTTGTATATTACAATGTAATACAATTAGGCAAAAAAAAAAGCTAATAAAAGGCACGGAACAAAACACTGAAAGAAAATATTTCAAAATGTTAACAATCATCTTTTAAAATAGATTCCTACTCTACTTCTTTCTATATTTCCATATTGCCTATATTTTCCTATACATCACTTTCTTGAAATAAAAGAGTATTATTTCAGAGATCGAATATTACATATTTTATCAGTTTTTTGCACAGAAACCAGCACTTCCCTTATTATCTGATCTGTACAGTGGAGGCCAATTGTGCTTGTTTAAATACTCCAAAGTTCCCTTAAACACATAAAAAATTAACATTTTCTCCTATTTAAATTCAAAAGGCTATCCTCTTCCACTTTTCACATGTGCTTGCTTAAGCCTGACATTTAGAAACTGCCTAAAACCATTCCTGTGAATGGAATACTGCCAGAAAATAAAGTTTGTTTTCTCTCTGATTTGATGCTGATGGACTACTTTGCCCCTCTTGTCCAGGTGTTCTACAAAGTTCTTGCATGTGTTTACTAACCATTACCATTGTGCTAAATACTATGCAAACATCAAAGTGAAAATAGAGACAAACAAATTGTACTAAATGTCATTCCACATCAGACCTAAAAACTAGTCAACTCACTGCATTTAGAAAGCTTTAAACAATCATTTTATAAAATGTGCCAATCGTGGTGCTAGGGACTTTCTCAGCTAAATTCTGAGAAGCCTGTTGTGTTAGTTAAGCTTCTCCAGAAAAATAGAACCGAAAGAAAAAAATTATACATATATGGAGAGAGAGAGAGAGGGGCAAAGAGAGAGAGAGAGAGAGAGAGAGAGAGAGAGAGAGAGAGAGAGAGAGGTAGAGAGAGAGAGAGACATTGAGAGATTTTAAGGAATGGATTCACACAATTGTGGAGGCACAAGTCCAAAATCTGGACTGGATTTGAATAAACTGTCCCAATCTTAAAACTTGAAACTTACATTTGTCTTATGTGAGTTCCTTTCTCAGGAAACCAACCCTCAGGCCTTTAATATCAAGAAATTGAAACTCACCTGGCCACCGAATCCAAACAATGAGAGCCAGCCCTCACCTGTTTGCCAACGCCTCTTCCTTCACCCTTCCCCATTCCTGTGTACCAACTCCTCTTCCTTATCCCTCCTTCGTTCCTGTTTTCTCACATTTTTATTCCTCCCTAGTTCTGCTAGATAAACCCCAGACTTCAGTAGGATAGGAAGGTTTGAGAATGAGCCTTCTATTCTTCTTGGCTGATGCCACCTCCAAAAAAACCCTCCTTGGGGGAGTTCAGTCTTATTCTATCAAGGGCTTCCACTGATTGTGTGAGGACCACCCACACCATGAAGGGTAAGCTGCTTTACTCAAAGTCTTCCAATTTAAATGTTAATCTCATCCAAAAAACACCTTCATAAAAATATTCAGAATAATGTTGAACCAAATATCTGGACACTGTGACCCAGCCAAATTGTACACATAAAATTAGTCATCACACCTCTGATGTCAGCCAAAGTTAGGAAATGAGTTTCAAAGCAACTTCACCTTCCCTTACTAAACACTCATATAGTTGTCTTTTATTAATATTTTCAAATCCCTTGTGCAATCTGTTTTTATTCAGAAGAATACAATTTATAAATGTAAAATTCAAACATGAAAAGAAAGCTGTCAACACTGAAATGCAGAAAAGTCTCATTAATTAGACTGATTTTACCCAAGATCATAGAAAAAAAATCCTAAATTATTGGATATTCAAAGATATACTAGCTTAATAAGTACAGCTCCACATTTTAGCCAAAACAGGATAACTAGAAATTAGCAAGTCAATTTCCTTCTGGATCTGCTTTAATAATCAGATGTAAGTGATCAGTAAACAGTACATGGATTATTGATATAGAAATAGACTCCGAATGAACTTTCAAATAATATGTTCTCTGGGGAAGTCAAGCATGGCTCATGCAGCCTAGTTTTGTTATTAATGAATGTAATTTTTCAAGCTTATGTCTGACTTGGAGTAAATTCCACATTAACGAGGTCCAAATTATCAAGATTCTCATAAGCAGGAATATGGCAGAGTTTGTCTAACAATTTCACAAGACCTTTACACTTTTTTTTTTTTTTGAGACACAATGCTTTTTGTCAGTGTAATCCCAGAGAAGAAGTTAGAAAATGTCCCTTGTCTTCCACAGTGAGGGATGCTCCTTTTAGTGTGGTCAATAGAAACCTTGAAGGGAGGAATATTTCAGAAGGACATATAAGCTAACGCCTAGCACAGGACCTGAATAAATGCCTACTGGATTGGCGTCTGAGTCTCGTATAAGGCCAAGCTGAGGAACAATTTGCAGGTCGATTCAAGTACAAAACGGTTCCTTGATAGGCTCCCAAGAGACAGGACACATTAGGGAGGTTTATCAAATGGGGAGTGGGGAGTTATTCCAGCAATAAAACTGGATTGATGGAGTCTCCTTCCGAAGAAGATTCACTGCTAAAATTCCAAGATTCTTCCACAAACATGACTCTGTTCATGTGTACTTCTGAGGTCCCCTCTTTTTATTAACAAAGAGATAGCCTGGTGAAAAATTTTTTGAAATCTTTTAGGGCATTTTACACACAGGACCTGTTTGGTCTCACTTTTCTGCACCACTACACTTATTGCTTCTTTTTGACAGTCAATCATTTTCCATTCAAGACTCTTTAAAAAAAAAAAGTTTCAAATAAATAGGATATGACATAATCATTATAGGTAGTCACACTCTTCTCAATTTCAGTTTAGCCCGTTCCTCATCCTTTTTGCCTGGAACTGCATTGTTTGATGATCGACCCCGCATCCTCTCCATAATGTGTGCTGGCGAAGAGCCTGGGATTCCATTTCCTAAGAGAAGGAACTAGAAAAGTAGAGGGTGTGGTTTGAAACCTTCTGCAATGATTTAACCTCTGGATGGGGCTCAAAACTGAACACTTGTTTTTTTTCTTTTTTTTTTTTCTTTTTTTTTTTGTAGGGATGAGGTCTCACTATGTTTCCCAGGCTGGTCTTGAACTCCCAACCTTAAGTGATCCTCCCGCCTCGATCTCCCAAAGTGCTAGGATTATAGGCATGAGCCACCACACCAGACTAGAGCTGAACACATCTGAACATATGGCCCAGACTTTAGATGTTTTCAGGAAAATTCAAAGGCAGGTATTTCCTGGGAGTCTCCTAGGGCACAGTCATGCCAGGTACCTGAACAAAAACCTTAATAAGTGGTTTGGAGGAGACGAGTAAACCTGGTTTCTAACACTTGCTTTGGCACTTAGTTGACTAGGCTTCTTAGGCAAATCTAAGCCTCAGTTTTCTCACCAGTAAAATGGGGATAATTCTATATGCCTCACAAGCCTAAATAGAGATCATGTAAACATAAGTTTCTGAGCACAGTGCTGGTTCCATAGGAGGTACTCTGTAAATGTCGGCTTCTAAATATTAGGAAAAAAAGTTAGCTGTGGGATTCAGATAGTTTGAGACAATGACTTTAGGACAAGATATCGAAACGAAAATAATTTATTTCTCATATCTATGCAGCTTTTTCTTAAGAAATTCGACACGTTCACTTTCAGTTTTAATAAAGAAGAGAAAAGTAGCTATTCAAACTGGTTGCCTATGAATTCAGTTCGCCTTTGCTAAGTTCCTGAAGGATCAGGCCACGCTGACTCAGAAAGGTCTGGGCACCTCGAGGGTCTTCTTTCTGCACAAGGAGCAAAGAGAAAGAGGCATAAGCCCTCCTAGGAAGGGGACAGAGGGACCTTGGAAAGCCCCTGTTTATGTAGGCAACCAAGACCCCATTGTTCACAGTTTTCTCCCAGGACACAACCCTCTGTGGTAAGTCCCTTCCTCTGGCCCCACAGGGGTTTGTTAAAGAATCTCCCACTCCAGCAGCTCAGTTCCATGTAACACTAACAGGCTTCCCCTAGGTGAGCTAAGAACACCAAAGACCATGCAAACTTGGGTCTCTGCTAATCACTGAGACATGGCTGCCTATCTACTTCTGACAGTATTGGGGGGAAAAAAGCATCTAACGAAGGAAATTCCAGAAAGGGAAGTGTCTTGCATACTCTCTAATGCTGACTGGATGATTGTGCATATGTGAATGCTGAAATTCATTTCATGTATTTACAGCACCTACACTGTGTTACGTCTTCAGAGAATGCAATGACCAAATGCCACAAGGCTTCCTCAGAAATGAACCATGGACTGAATAAATACATAAATACTTAGACATTTCTTTGGCATTTATTGGCTTCCCAGAGGCTTCTGGTACATGAAAGACAGGCCAGTCAAATGTTAAACAGTATCCTAGCAACATATAAGTTATGACAATTAAGTTCGTGAACTTGCCCTAGAAAAAGTACTACATACCTCAGTGCTGAATATCACTACATTCAATCTTTGAAGTACTCCCCTTGGGAAACTATGCACCGACGCCAGCACCTAGTCTACCTGTCAAAGCAGTTTTGGAACTCTTTCTCAGGAATGTCCATCAGAGCTGTCATTGTATTACCATTTATGTCCTGAATGTCATCAAATGTCTTTGTTTCAATATTTCCTTTCTCTTCGGGTAAAAAAAAAGTAATCGGGGGCCAAATCAGGTGAGTAGGGAGGGTGTTTTAATAGTTATTTGAACAGTGTTGCCATCGTAAGTGCACAGTGGCAAGTTCATGAACCTAATTGTCAGACCTCTACAACAATGATGACAGCTCTGATAGCCATTCCAGAAAGAGTCCCAAAATTTCTTTGTGGGTGAACTAGGCACTGGTGTCGGTGCATAGCTTCCCAAGGGGAGTACTTCAAAGGTAACTGTGGTGATATTCAGCAATGAGGAATGTAGCACTTTTTCTAGGATGGTTCGTGAACATAATTGTCAGACCTTATAGTTTGGGTAATTGTTTAAAGACAGTTTTAGCCATGCACTGTCTCACCAAGACAAGTCAAATAAAAGACATGGCTATGGAGGAACGACGTGGCTGGATTTTGGCAAATGCTTAAGGATGGATGAAGACAGACACCCATTTCTTCCCGGTGAGGCGGAGAAGCAGTGTTGCAGGAGGAAATTCCTCCTCCAGGAGTCTGGCCTTCCATCTCCTAAGAAGTAGCCACTGCTCCAAAGGTTGAATGGCATCCAGTGCATTTGGGGTGAATTTAACAAACTGCATTAGCAGTACATAAAGGCGCTCCTTTGATATGGGTGTCAGTTGGGCCACAAATGACTAATACCACTTCAGGGTGCAGAGTCATGCCAGGTTTTTTCATTGAAGCCACCTGCACAGAGAGTTCACATAAAATCCTGGAGGAGAAGCACCAGGCTGAGGCACAGACTTGCTTCCTTTGAACATCTTGTACCAATATCTTACGGCCGACTGAGGAAGCTGTACCTCATCTTCAAATGGCTGGGCTTTCTACTACAGCTCTTAAAAATCACTATTTGTAATTGTAACCAGATTGTGCCTCCTCCCTCACCCCCAAAACACGCCATAGAATCTGGTCATAAAGGTAATGTTCTTCTATAAAACAACAGTTTCATAAAATGATCAGAGCCTGGCCCAGTGTCCTAAACACTTACCTATCCCTTAAAGTGTTGAATTAGATTAAAGTGCCATGGGGACGTACCTGATGTAATGTTTCAAAATCATAAATATGGGAGGGGGAATGTTAAAGCCAGATCATGGAGAGAATGGAATAATGCAATAAAAGCTGGCTCAAACGCTGAGTCTGTGATACTTGATTTATTGTTTTAATATAATGCTGTAAAGGCCATGCTTGAATATACAGCAGTATTTTATTTATCTAACAGTCGCAGTCCTGACAATGGGTGTTTAACAAAGGCTTTAGACTGGAGAGGTGGCACACACAAATGGGGCTGGTTTCAGGGTGCCCCCCAAGAAATGTAGCAGAGCCAAAGGGAGAAGAGGTCAAGGGACTGAGTTTCAGGGGTACTTATGCGCCCCTCTGAAAACATAACTTCTCATCTCCCCAGCATGGCTCTGCAACTTTAAGAACTGCCCCCAGCCCTGCAAAGTTCAGCATGCTAGACACAAGATCCAGGCCCTGGTGTTCAAATAATCACAGCCTGCAGGACTGACCCAAAACTGATGACCCAAGTTCTCCCTAAAGCTAGCAGTAGAAAGAAGACACTGGAGTGAAGGAGAGGGCCGTGGGAAGAGAGGGAGAGAGCAGCACCTACATGGCCCCTAAATGCCAAACTCTATCTTCTTATGAACATGCCAGAGACAATGCCATGAGCCACAAAGCCAAAGTTCAACCTCATTCTGGGGAGATCTTCAAGTTGTTCTAAACGGAGAGTTGAAGAATCAGCCTTGATACAATGGCCAGCATTCTTCTTTCTTGCAAAGACCAAAATCCACCACCAGTGAACTATTTTCCACCAGTTCATTGCCAGCTTGACCAATAGTGTGTCCTTCATTGCTTCCTCACAGCTTGACGCAGTGGCTAGGAGAAGCTCTGGGTCCAAACCCTGTTCTACTCTTTCCTAGTCATGGGACCTCAAGCTGATTGGTGGACACTCCCTAATTCTTAGTCTTTTCACCCTTATAATGGGGTTAAGAATATTAACCACCTCATAGAGGCTTAAATTAAATACTATGTATAACTGCCAATGTTGGAACAAGAGTGGTTCAGGGTTATTATTAAAATTCAATATTCTTTAAAATTTATTCAGTGGAGTATATTTTTGCTTCATACTTGGTGGAAGTCCTGCCTGAAGCATGGCCCTCAACATGTGGGTCTCAGATAATAATAAGTCCTCCAATCACATCTCAAATGCAGTCTCAATTCAGAAATTGAAAGGTTCAGATCCAGTAAATCATCACATTTGACCTGACTTCAATTCTTCTCCCCTCCCCAAGCCAGGGTCCAGCCCACAGAGAACTTGAATCTTCAAGATGATCTTCTTGGCAGAGCTCCTTTAAAATGGCTCCAGATAGGAGGCCAGTAGAGCATGAGACTCTTAAAATGGCCCCAAATGCTACAACATTCTGACCACAAGGTACATCCCTCTGGCTCACATCCGTAAATATTGACCTGCTTCCCTACTTTCTCCTCCCTCCCGACTCCCCTCCTCCCTCTTCCTGCCAACTCTCTTTGTTCAGACCTAGTCTCAGTGTACCCCCAAAATGCCAACACACACAGTCTACTCTCCAAGCCACCTCATCCATCTTGGAGGGGAGAAGGGGAAGGAATGAGGAAGCAGCCCTCTCCAAAGAATGCTCTTAACAAATCCACTCTTTCTATTCTTTTATATCCTCCTCTGGCCTTTCATGCCATGGGACCCTTGCTCTTTTGAAAATCTGCATTTGTTCTGGCATTTCCTTTGGTATTCCAAATCTAGCATCTGTTGAAATTTTCAGTTTTCCTCCTATCACATGTGCACAGAGTGGTGAGTACATGCCCAGCATACAGTAATTACTGTATACATACTTATTTAACTAATACTACTATTAAATAGTATCAATAAACCCAGAGTAATAAAGCCAATCATAAAATACAGCACTTAGAAAACACACTAATTTCAAGTTTTAAACACTAATCAGGTTATGTCTCCCCCTTGCTAAAAATGTTCAGCGAGGTTGGGCATGGAGGCCTACACCTGTAATTTCAGTACTTTGAGAGGTTGAGGCAGATGAATTGCTTGAGGCTAGGAGTTTGAGACAAGCCTGTGTCACCCAGCAAGACACCATCTCTAGTTTAAAAAAAAATTGTTAAATCCTCCAGTAGCTTCCTAGTGCACTTAGGATAAAAATTCTCTCTCCTATCATTCATACCCTGTCCTCTGCCCATTTCCCTAACTTCTTCTCCCACAACTTGCTTCTTCCTGCATTTCCTTCAGCCACATTGGGCTTTTAATATTGTTATTTTGCCAACACCCCAAGCTCTTTCCCATCTCACTGTCTTTGCCCTTTTTGCTTCCATTACCCAAGCATTCCTCCTTGATCTTTGTTGTCACTTAGGTCCCAGCCAGAGAGGCCCATACTGATGACCCAGTTGGAATAGATTTCTCTGCCCTATCCCAATCCCAGGCACAGATGAGTTCAAATCTTATTCCCTTGTGAAAAATGTTGTATAGCAATTACCACAATTTGAAACCATCTCCTCCATTTTTTTTTTTTTTTTTTTTTGCTAATGTCATAGACTATATGTTTGTGTCTCCCTCAAATTCATATGTTGAATACTGGAGTAGAGCTTTGGGAAGTAATTAGTTTTAGATGAGGTCAGGAGAGTAGGGCTCTCAGGATGGGATTCATGCCCTTATAAGAAGAGGAAGAAAGACCAGAGCTTTCCTTCTCTACTCATCATGTGAAGCCACAACAAGAAGGCAAACATCCACAAGCCTGGAAAAGAGTCCCCATCAGGAAGCACATCAGCCAGCACGTTGATGTTGGACTTCCCAGCCTCCAGAACTTTGAGAAATAAAAGTCTGTTGTTTAAGCTCGGACCCTGGTATTTTGTTATAGTAGCCTGAGATAACTTAAACAGTTTGTTATCTGTCTCTTGTCCTCCCTCAAGCAATGAGTGTCTCCCTTATGATTTTCATCTGAAGGAAAATTTCTCCCTCTTCTCAACTGTATGGTGATCTCCCAAACTTATTATATATAAGAGGATAATAATAACTATTAACAGGTATTGAGTACTTATGTCAGAGGCATAATGGTTTTATGGGTATTATCCAATTTAACACAATAACCCTATAAGGTACGTACCATGATTACGCCTATTTTTCCTGAAGAAACTAAGGCGCAAAAAAGATTAAGTAAACTCGGCCATGGTCATCTAGCAAGTAAGTTGTGACATCAGAATTTGAACATCAACTGCCCGACCCCAGAATGTGGACTATGGACTCTTAACCACCAGGTCTTATACTCTCCAATGCCCTGTGAGCAGAGCAGACATTCTAGCAATGGAGATTCACTGTCTTTCATCACCCTGGCATGATCACCTCTTGCCACTCCACCTTCCCTCCACCTTTACAAATGTGCTGCACAACTACAGATTTAAGACTGAATTTTTATACAAATGCACAGAGTAGTCATAAATCTATAAATTTAAGACTCTAAATTTTTACCACTTGAATTCTTTTTCGCTTAATCATCATTTTATGATGTTTCTCTGAAATCCCTCTATCAACATCTGCTTGGCACTGGCTTCAATGCTAGACTACAGAATCTGCTAATTGCTTACTTGTAGAATTTCTCAATGTGTGTTACTCATCCATGGGATGTGACTTCTGTACCAAGGCAACAAGAATTTGTCTCACTTTCTTTGTCCTTTTTTTCTTCTTATTTTTTTTTCCTGAGAGAAAGTGGAGGGAGAGAGGGGCAGAACTGTAGGAGGCTGGCTCCAAAACATTTATTTCTGGGCTCTATAAAAAGAACAATAACACCACCTACTGAGGATGTCTTGCAGAGAGACTGGGTAGTGCAGTGGTTAAAAACATGGGCTCTGGAGCCAGGTATTTGAATACTCATTTAAGACCTTGAGCATGTTACTTCTCCTCTCAGTGCCTCAGTTTCCTCATCTTCAAAATGGGGATTCATCCGTAGTAGTATATTTGATTATTAAAAGCATATACATAGAGTGGCATAAAAGTGTTATCTAAATAAATAGGATGGCCCTGCCAGCTTGAGGCAAGAGAGTGTTAAAAATGGGGTGTCAGAAGAGTGAGGAATTCCCACAGATGGGGAGAGAAGCTCAAGTAGTCTATGGACTAGTATAAAGTAGATAGAACATAACCCTAAGAAAATTAATTTACAGATAAAAGACTTGCCTAAGTTGGAACATTACAGTGCAGAAGAGAAAGAAAAAGAGAAGCACAGCACTTTTATTTGGGGTGGGTACAATATTCCCATTGTCTCCCATTTAAAATCATGGATTCTAAGTGTCTGAAGGTCCTTCCCAAATAAGTTTCTAGCCAGTACAGGAATCACCCTCTACCATGCCTGGCCCAAGGCCAGGTGCCAGCCTTTGAGCAATTCAAATAAATGGTGGAGGGGGGGGTTGGTATCTGTTTCTCAAAACAGACCCTGAGGTTGACTGAATATTGGCCCTCCAACGAGTCCAAGTCCTAATCCCCAGAATCTGCTAATGTTATCTCATAAGGCAAAAGACACTTCGTATGTGTGATAGTCACGAACTTTGAGAGAGGATCTTTTGAGGCTATAATCTGTACATGATTCTGTTATTATTATCAAGTGCCAGGCCACGATAAGCATTTCATTCTCATAACCACCCTATAAGACTTGTAATTTTTATTTTTGCATTTTATAAATAGGAAAATTAAGGTTTAAAGAGTTTGAATATTTTGTCTAAAATCAGGTAGGCCCTACATGTAAGGATAAGGATTCTCATAAAAGGGAGATAACTACAAAATAAAAAACGGGAGGCCAGGCATGGTGGCTCATGCTTATAAATCCAACACTTTAGGAGGTCAAGGTGGGAGGATTACTTGAGTTCAGGAGTTTGATATCAACTTGGGCAACATAGCAAGACCTTGTCTATACAAAATGCAAATTTTTTCTGAGCATGGTTGTATGTACTTGTAGTCCCAGGTACTCGGGAGGTTGAGGTTGAAGGATTGTCTGAGTGCAGGAGGTTGAGGATGCAGTGAGCCACTGCACTTCAGTCTGGGCAACAGAATGAGTCCCTGACTCAGAGAGAGAGAGAGAGAGAGAGAGAGAATGATGAAAGCAATAGTTTGGAGTGGTAACAGGAAGGGGTCATACACCAAGGAATATAGGCTCTAGAAACTAGCAACGACAAGGAAAAAATTCCTTCCCTAGAGCCTCCAGAAGGAACCAGCCCTGCCAACATCTTGAATTTAGCTCAGTGAGCCCAATTCTAACCTTCTGGCCTCCAGAACTTTAAGAGCATGGACCTGTGCTAAGTCCCTAAGTATGTGGCAATCTGTTACTGCAACAGTAAGAAACTGATACACACCAGAACTGTTGTCATTACTATTGACATAGTTGACCTCCAACTTTGAACCTAAGAAATGTTTATATCTCCTAACCCAATATTCAATAGCTAAAATAGAATAATGAATAAAGGAAAATGTATAATAACTGTCAATTTTTGAAAATGTATGACCATTAAGTTTTTCCACATATCATTTGATTAAATTTAATCCTCACAACAATTCTCTTTTTGTAGGTGAGCAAAACAGGTTTAAAGAGGTTAATGTGTCCAAATTCATAAAGCTAATTAAGTAGCCAAACGGGGATTCAAACACAATTTGAGTCCAAAAATTATGACACTGAATTTAACATATAAAGTATGCCAAAGTTGTTATCTCACAGTGGTTTTTCCTTATATTTGGGGTCAACAATCATTTGTCTGCCAGCATTTAGTAGCAGTCATATAATGAACTAGAAAGAATCAATATTAACAGCAAAACTCAAAATCACCAATGCCTAAGATCAAATATCTTCTTTAGAAACACTCAGTACTTGGTCCTGTAATGGTTACATTATGTTGCTTTATGGAGGGTACCATTTAATTGTATCAACATTTCTAAGCATAGTCAATTTGAAACAATCAAACAGAGAGTCTCTTTTAAGCTTGCCATTTGTATATGAGTCTGTTAATATGAGTCTGTTAATATTATCAGGTGCCAGACCCTGATAAGCATTTAATTCTCACAACAATCCTATGAGACCGATAATCTTTAATTTTTGCATCTTACAAGTAGAAAAACTAAGGCTTAAATGGTTGACATATTTTGCCTAAACTCACCTAGCATATGTGCAGTAGAGCCAGACTTGGAGTTGGAACCAATAACAGTTAATTACAAGACCTATGCTCTTGTTTGCATCCCACTGAGAGGAAAGAAACTCAAACTCTAGCCATCAAACTCTAACCCTCTTTTATTTTTATTTTTTATTTATTTTTGAGTTGGAGTCTCACTCTGTCGCCCAGACTGGAGTGCAGTGGCCGCTCCCGGTCACCGCAGCCTCGACCTGCTGGGCTCCAGCGATCCTTCCGCCTCAGCCTTCCAAGTAGCTGAAACTACAGGTGCGCGCTACCACACCCAGCTAATTTTTT
>CAUYQG010194664.1:0-11251 GCA_963574415.1 Tarsius wallacei
TGATAGTGGACCAGGTGCCCAGTTTGATGCCACATGCCCTACTCTATTTAACTTCCCTCCTCCCCCTGGCAGTGACCAGTATCTGTTGATCTCACACTTGTACTCATGTGACCAGTGATCAGGGCCTGCTTATGAGTGAGATATTCAGTTCATTGTTTCTGTGATAATTCTCTTAGTGTGAGGGTCTCCAGTTGCATATATCATAGCTCCTTTTTTGGTGGACACTCTTTTGGGGTTTTTAGATCAATGTTCTATTGACTGTGTTAAGTATTGGGAAGATTTCCCTTTCTCTGTATTCTGGAACAGTTTAAGTGGAATTGGAATCCTAAAAGGGATGATAGAATTCACTTGTGAAATTCTCCAGGTCAGGTGCTTTTTTGTGCGATAGCTCTTGATATTTTCTATTTCTTCTATAGAAATGTATCTGTTTATAAAATTTATCTCTCTTGGGACCAGTTTTCTTGGGTACTTTTCTAGAAAATAATCCATTTCGCCCATGTTTAAAAATTGATTTGCTCAGATTTAAGCAAAATAATCTTTTAATTATTTAAATTTCTTTTATAACTTTATGTCCCATTTCCTATTCTAATTTTTTCTCATTTCTTATTCTGATTTATCTCATGCACACTGTCTCTTTTAGGTTAGATAATAGTTTACCTATTTTTCACCCAAATAATTAGCTCTTGGTTGTTTTAAGTTTAGGTTTTATACTTTTCTCTTGTCTATTTAATTAATTTCTGCTTTTACTATTTATTCTTCCTGTTTGCATTAAATTTAGTTCATTCTTTTGAGCTGGGTGCTTAAAATTTTCAAAAACTTTTTAACTTGATTAATGCTATATTTAAGGCTTTGAAATTTCCTATGAACACTGTTTAGCTATACCTATAAATTTTGATATATAGTGTTTTCATTATTGTTATATTGTGAATATTTCATAATTTTGATTTTGTTTTCCATATGTGAAATGTGAATAAAGAGTTGTTTACGAGGGTCATACATTTTCATATGGATAAAAATTTTTAAATTATCTAGTTATTTTCTTAATTTCTAGTTTTCTTGTGCTATTATCAGAGAATGTCTATTTGCATTACTTCTACATTTTAGAGTTTATTAAAGTATTGGTTAAGAGTGTAGACTCCAATTGGAAAAGGACTGGATTAAAAAAAATTTGGTACATATACACGATGGAAAATTACGCAGCCACAAAGAAGGACAAAATGATGAACTTCACAGCAACTTGGATGGACTTAGAATCTATAATACTGAGTGATCTATCACAGAAACAAAGAACTGAGTATTACATGTTCTTACTCATAAGCGGTCCTTGAACAATTATCGTAATACTATAAGAAAAGGATTGGCAGTAGTAGGAATGTGCTGGGGAAGAGGGGCACACACCTCATCAACAAGGGTACCTTCATAATGAACATTTGTATACCTAACCCTGAATTGTACCCCACATCTTTAAAATAAAAAAAAACATTTTTTTTTTTAAAAGAGTGTAGACTCCGGATCAAGATTGCCTGGGTTCAAATCCTGGTTTTACCATGTATCAACTGTGTGACTGCAGGCATCTTACTTAACTTCTCTGTGTCTCAGGTTTTATAAGGTGACTATGAGAATGAAAGGAATTAAAAGTGCTTAAAATACCTCTTGGGTACATTCTTAAGTTTCATAGAAGTGTTAACCATTCTTTTTGTAGTTGTTTGTTATATAATTTTTGATGCATTTCCCACAAGTTTTGAAATGAAGGAATATTCTGTTTTCAGGAGCGTTAAATTAACCCTATCTTACTGTTTAGGTTATTTAGATACTCTGTAGTCATACTTTTCTTGTTTACTTGACCTTTATAGATTGAGACAGGTTTATTATTCTCTCCAACTATGAATCTCCTAACAGTTCCTGAAATTTTGGTTCTCTCTTATAAGACGCATTGTATCTGTTAAAGTTTTTAGTGGGGATTGCAGGCTTTATTCATATAAATACTCTTCCTTGTCTGATTTAATATGTTTACTCTAAAGTCAATATTAGCTGATATCAAGATCAATGTTTTCCTTTTTTTTTTCATTTGCATAGTAGGCTTTTGCCATCCTTTGTCTTTCAATCTTTCCAAGTTACTGAAAAGACATTATTTTTTCTATTGAATTTTGTGTGATTTCTACAAACAAGGACATTTCATCATACCGTCAATGCACCCATTAACATCAGGAAGCGGCTGGGCTCGGTGGCTCAACCTGTAATCCTGTGCTTTGGGAGGCCGAGGTGAGTGAATTGCCTGAGCCCGTGGGTTTGAGACCCGCCTGGGCAACTTGGCAAGAGCTCGTCTCTAAAACAAACAAACAAAAAACTAGCCGGGCATGGTAGCGTGCGCCTGTAGTTCCAGCTACTTGGAAGCCTGAGGCGGAAGGATCACTGGAGCCCAGCAAGTCGAGGCTGCAGTGGCCGGGAGCGGCCACTGCACTCCAGTCTGGGTGACAGAGTGAGACTGACTCAAAAAAAAAAAAAAAAATCAGGAAGTGAACAGTCGATACACTAACTTCTTCTTTTATTTTTATTTTTTGAGTTGGGGTCTCACTCTGTTGCCTGGAGTGCAGTAGCATTGTCACAACTCACCACAGCCTCAACCCCCTGGGCTCAGGCGATCCTTTTGCACCGGCCTCCTGAGTAGTTGGGACTGCAGGCGCATGACAACATGCTCGGCTAATCTTTTGATTTTTTTGTAGAGATGAGGTCTTGCTATGCTGTCTAGGTTGGTGTTGAACTCCTGGGCTAAAGCAATCCTCCTATCTTGGCCTCTCAAAGAGCTGGGATTACAGATGTGAGCCACCGGCCCCCGGCCTGATACACTATTCATACCTTATTACCATCTCAATCACAGGTCCCACTTAAATGTTGACATATGTCCCCATAAAGTGCCTTTGACAAAAAAGGAGCCAGTCCAAGATTATGCATATAGCATCCAGTTGTCCTCAGTGTATCCATGACTTTCATGACATTGCCACTTTGAAGATTACAGGCCAGTTACAGTGTCGTGTCCCCCAATTTGAGTTCATCTGATAATTCTCAAGGTTAGACTCAGCTTCTGAAAAGTTTTGGCAGGAAAATCACAAAGCCATAATGCATTCTGCACATCACATTCTACCAGGTGCTACATGATTTTGATTTATCCCGTAACCGTGATGTTAACTTTGATCACTGATTAAGGTGATGTCTGCCAGGTTTCTCCACTATGAAGTTACTCTTTTTCTTCTTTGTTCAGGTTTTTAGCAGGGATTAAAAAAATATCAATACATATTTTATGGGAAGGTACTTTGAACCTTTGTAGGTATCTTTTTCCTCATCAAATTTCTACCAATTAGTTGTAGTGCTCACTGATGTTTTTTGGTTGAACTAATTATGACTGTGCTGGTTGCCAAATAGTGATTTTCTACTTCAGTCTTGCCTTCTACATCCATGAGCTGTCATTCTACTGTGAGAAAAATATTTCTCACATCCTCGTTTATTCATTCATTCATTTATATCAGTATGGACTCACAGCTTCCTATGTAGTCAATGATTTGCGATCTTTTTTTTTTATTATGATAGGCTTTTATGATATTTTTCTTTTCCATTGAATTTGGTTAGTCTGGGACAACTCGATAGTATTGGGATTAAGCTACTTTTCTTGTTAGCTTCTGTATTTTATTTTATTTTTTAAATATGTTTCTATCATTCACCGAACATATTCTTACTTTCTGGTACAAGGCACTCCAGGCTCATCATGTACCTTTTCTGTCCTATCCCTGATATCAGCCATTTCTCCAAGGATCCTTGTTCTCCTGGTTTTTGGAAAAGAAGACACAGGCTCTTTGATCTCTGTGTAAGTCACTACATTTGTTCATTGTTCTTGGATATAGCTGCTTCCAGGCCTCCTAGTGGTCAAGCTCGGAAATGCATGTGTGTATTTATATATGTGTATATGTATGTTCCTATGAATAAACTGTATACGCACATTGACATCTATAAGTATTCCTGCATCTACTTATAGATCTTGAAGACCATGGGTTCTCACCATGACCTCTAATTCTAATCCCACACCACCGAGTTCAGGCTCAGTCACCCTGCACCATGTAGACCCCTCTCACTCAGTCTGAGCTCCCATCCCCACATCAGGCTAGGGGAGCCCTCTTCACCAAGCTCGGGTCGTGATACCCCATGCCGGGTCACTGCTTCTGCTCACCCCTTACACCGCTGGCAGATGCCCACCTTATCCCTTGTCCCAGCACCCTGCCCAAGCTTTCCCGTAACACCCTCCCCACCCCACCCCCACCCATGCTTACCTTGCTGGGTTCCACCTTGGTCTTTTGTACTGAATTATTCAGAAAGGAAGGCAGGCAGGCAGGAAGACAAATAAGGCAGTTACTTTGTTCTTGATATATCTTTTAATCCATTGTTTATAGTTTGGTTTTGCTTTATGATCCAATCTGAGACACATTTGCTTTTAGGACATGAATTTGTGCCTTTTTTATTGGTTCATGTGAAAGATGTGTTTGGTATTATCTTCTTAATGCTCTCCTTCCAGTTTAACACATTTTAATTTATAATTTTCTATCTGATCTGTGCTTTTTAAAATGTGTAGTTCTGATAATAGACAAGATTTATAGTTTGTTTATAGTCTATTGATTACCTTTATAACATAACTTCAAATGATTCACTCAATTCTTTGCTTATTTAGAGTTGACTCCCACAACTATCAATGATTAAAACAGTCTATTTCTACTGTCTCCTTTCCTCCCTCCTTTTCACCATCTTATTTTTATGGATTATGTTATTATTATTAACTCTTCTAGTGATTTCCTTTATATCTTTATTACTTGATTTAGCAATTTAAGATATGTTTGATCCTTCAACTATAAAGTTGTTATGTCTTCCTACTTATATCAACTCCCTCTTCCTCCTCCATCTTGATTCTGATTTTTTACTGACATTCTCACAGTTTATAACATTTACCCCCCTGCTCTGCACCCCAATTTCCACAGCAGTTTTAGTTCTGTCCTGTATTAAAATGGTTTTAGCACTCACAGCTAATCCTTTTATCTTATTTTCTCCATGTATCTCTTAACTGGCTGAAGTTTATCTTCTAATAGTTTTTTTTTTTTTAAGTGTTCATAGAAATGAAGTTCCTTGAATTTTTGCCTGCTTGAAAATATTCGTCTATTGCCTTGCCTGGTAAAATGGGTTGATTAAGTACAAAATGTCTGGCTTTCACTCCTCTTCTCTTGGAAGACTTTGTGGATATTTCTCCACGGTCTTCTGGTGTCAAAGTCAGGAGCCAGTTTCACTTTATTTTTCTCCCCTCAGTAGATAGTTTTGCCTGGATGCCCAAAGGATTCTTTCTTTATCTTTGAAGATAAGTAACTTCATTAAGCCAGTTCTCAAAATTGATCTTTTTGACTCGATTTCTCCTTTCAATTGGTAGATTAATTTTTTTTTATTTTAAATTTTAATTGTGGTAAAATACACATCACATTAAATTTAACATCTTAACTACTGTAAGAGTATATACTCCAAAAGTGTTCAGTATATTCACATTGTTGTACAACCAATCTCTAAAACATTTTCATCTTGCAAAACTGAAACTCTGTATCCATTAAACAACTCCCACTTCCCTCTCCTTTCTGGTAGATTCAAGTTTTCTTTTACTATTTATTTATTTTTATTGAGATGAAGTCTCGTGATAGGCAAGTTGGTCTCAAACTTCTGGGCTTAAGTGATTTTCTTGCCTCAGCCTCCCAAGGAGCTGGATTACAGGCATGCACCACTGTCCCTGGCTGAAGTTTTCTTTTACTTTTAAGGATGACTTCTTCAGTTATTTGTTTATTTTTTTGAGCAGAGGTCTCACTCTGTCATCTAAGGCTCACTGCATCCTGGACTCAGCCTCCTGAGTAGCTGGGACTACAGGCATGCGCTACCACGCCCCGCTAATTTTTTTTTTTTTTTTTAATTTAGGATAGAGATGTGGTCTCGCTATGTTGCCTAGGCTGGTCTTGAACTTCTGGATTCAAGCGATCCTCCCGTCTCGGCCTCCCAAAGTCCTGGAACTGCAGATGTGAGCCACCGCTCCCGGTTTCGTTTTGTCTTTCTGATGTAGTCTTCTTTCTCAGGAACCATCATTATACATGTGGTGGAGATCTGGTTACAGACAAAGCGTCCTTGTTTTTGCTCCTCTGGGTGCATTGCGTGCTTTAGAGAAGTTTGTGTTTTGCCAACTCTGCCCATGGTCTGTCATTATGGGACACTGTGTCAGCATCCTCCCTGCATTTGGTTCCAGTTTTGCTGGACTCGGCAGAATTTCTTCAAAGAAAGTGTTGTTTGGGGTTGTAAGTGCTTTCTATTTTCATCTAAGATGAAATTCGCAAGCCTGTGTTTATAATCCTTGTTGTAATCAATTCAGCTGGTTTCAGAGATAAGAAATGAGTAGATATATCTTTATTTCTCCTCCTTGGATATATCTTTATTTCTCCCCCTTACATTTGGAATTGTGCTATTGAGTGTTTTCTCTATTAATTGGCATATGATGCATTTAGAATACCGTCCATATCTGAATGTTAAAACTTCCAAAACCTCAGAAAGCAGGAAAACAACTGTGAATCCAGAAGTAGCCTGATCTTCATTAAACCAGTATTTTCAGTCATTTCAAGCAATTTGGAGTGGGGAGGGAGGCGGAAGGCTATGTTCAGCCTTCCCTCTGGTCCAGATGTGTTTACAGACACCTTAGTGGTTCAGGTCATAGTCTACTCTCCGGTCACATGGAGTCGCATGTTGGCGTCTCCAGACTCACACCGCCAGGGGGCGCTGTCTGCCCCACGTTTCTCCTGGTCCTTTGGCTGGCTGCCATTGTCCCCCGGGGTTGAAAGTGATGTCATCGGGGCTGGGGGTTTCTCTGAAATGGTATCTGGGGAAGCTGTTGCCCTTTCATTGGGCTACATCAGCCTCGCTGTGTCCGAAGTCACCCATTTGTGGATGTGAGTTGGTTGAAGTTTTCTCTCTTGTCAGGGGGTGGACCTGGGGTGTGTTGTGAACCTGTTGGCAGATAACTCCAGAGCCTGCATGGGGGAGTATGGAGGGGTGGGAGAAGGGTGGTGTCAGGTGTGGCCTGCGCCCACATGAATCTTCTTCTTTAGCACACAAGCAACTTGCTAACCACCTGTTACCTGCTAAGTATTGGCATTCCTAGACCAGTTCCATGTAGACCTGCTTCTAACGATACGAGATGCCTAGCTGGTGAAGAGGCAGCATGCGTGCAGCAGCATAGTCTAAGAACAGAGAGGGTAGAGATGTGAATTTCACAGGACCAGAACCGGCAGGTGGGTGCAAATGGGCGAGTTCATTCAACATTCAATTAATGTTTCTTGGGTGCCTTTTATGGCCCAGGCACAAGGAATCCAGCAGTAAAAACAGACAGAAATCCTTGCCTTGATCACTCTTGCCTTCTAGTGAAAAACAAAAAACACGAAACAAAACAAAACAAACAAGAAAACTCCCTGACAATAAAGAAGTATTGTCTGCTCACAGTGGCTCACGCTTATATTCCCAGCACTTTGGGAGGCCAAGGTGAGAGGATTGCTTGAGCCTAGGAGTTCAAGACCAACCTGGGCAACACAGTGATACTTTGTCTCTACTTGAAGTCAAGTAAATTAGCCAGACATGGTGGCACATGCCTGTGGTCCCAGATACTTGGGAGGCTGAAGAGGGAGGGTTGCTGGAGCCCAGGAGGTCAAAGCTGCGGTGAACTGTGATCATGCCACTGTATTCCAGTTGGGCAACAGAGTGAGACCTTGACTCAAAAAATAAAAGTAAAAAAAAGAAGTAAATTATATAGTGTATTAGGTAGTGATAGATGCTAGGGAAAAAAATAAAGCAGGGAATATGTGGGGGGAAGTTGCAATTTTAGAAAGACTGGCCAGGAAAGGTCTCCCAGAAAGGAGGCATTTGAACAAAGATCTGAAAAAAGTGGAATGGGCCATGCAGTTACCAGGGGGAAGAGTGTCCTAGGAAGAAGGACAAACAGTGTCCTTGAGGCAGGAACACGACTGATGTGTTTGAGAAACAGCAAGGTGGTGGTGCAGACGGAGAGAATGAAAGGGGGCAGTGATAGAGAAGAGACCAGGGAAGAAATGGCAGCTGGATCCAAAAGGGTCTGGCTGGTCATTGGAAAGGCCGTCATTTGCTCTGAGTGACGTGGGAAGCCTTTGGAGAGGTCTCAGCAGAGAGGTGGCGTGAGGTAACATGAGCTGTCATTTTAGAATGGCTGTTGTGTGGTCAAGAGACTGGGGGAGGGGCAAGTGTGGAGGCAGGGGGGCCAGTTAAGAGGAAATTCCAGAAATCCAGGTGAGAGATGATGGTGGCTTAAGTGGGTTGGTAGCAGTAAAGAGCAGGAGGGACAGCAGGCTTCAGAGAGGAAGAGGGGGAGGGAGGTGGGAAGGTATGGGCAATGATGGGGGAAGAAACGTCTGTGAAGTAGGAAATAGCTCATCGTGACTTGTGGAGGGGGTGCGGGGAGGGGAGCGGGATGTGTGAATTTAGGAAGTGGACAGAGCCGAGTCATGGGTCACTCTGAATACAGTGCCCGCCTCATGTATCCCTTAACCCCTGAGGTCTTAATGTGTGTGGGATGAGATCGTCCTGGCTTTCCTTCCCAATTCATCTTATTCATTAGGAACTGCTTACCACCATTCCTATTGGCGTTGCCCTCATCATCCAGACATTTATTCACATAAACACTCTTTATTCCCTGGTCCTGGGCCCTCTCCACTCCATGCTTCCCTATCTAAGCCCTTTTCCCTCTGTAATTTGCCTTCTTTTTTCTCCCTTCCCCTATTTCAATCTCTGAACCGATCGAGAAGAAAAGAAATACCTCTGGTCCTTTCCTGAATTTTCACCAACTGAGCTCATATCGCAGAAAGAAAGACAGAAGTCTGTCAACACACCTGGACAGACTTTTGTCACAAACTGTCATCTGCTCTGTGGGACCAATAGATTTTGTCCCTTGCCATTGCATGTTATCCAAGCCCATTGAATTCCCCTAAATATCTTTTACTGCCCATCTAAAATTATCTATGTATTTTTTGCATCTCCCTTTCCCCTAAGAAGAAAGGTGTGTCAGTATCTGTATGGACCCCATTGGGTTGGAAGGGAATCACCCTTGTGCTTGTTAATAAAAATGTGTCTGCCTTTTCTCCCGCTAATCTACCTTTAGTCAGCTGATTTCAGTGCAACCTTCAAAGGGCAAGGGGAGGTTTCCCCTTCACCCTTACACTTAGAAGTGTCTGGTCCAGGCTAGTGCTAAAGGGAGTTTGGAGTCCCTGAGCCCAGTGATCAGGAGAAGCCAGCAGCTTGCTGAGACACTGAATTTGGGAATGAGGGTGTTTGTGAGTTTCCTGAGGCTGCCATAACAAAGTACCATGAATTGGGTGGCTTAAAACAGCATGAATTTGTCCTCTCCCAGTTTTGGGGGCTAGAAGTCCAAAATCCAGGTGTCAGCAGGGTCTTCCTGAAACCTATAGGGGAGAATCCTTCCTTGCCTATTCTAGCTTCTGGTGTTTGCTAGAAATTCTTGGCATTCCTTGCTTCATAGATGTGTCATGTCGATCTCTGCTTCCGTTGTCACATGGTGGTCTGCCCTTGTGCATCTTTGTGTCCTCTTCCCTCTGTTTCTCTGCATCCAAATATCCCTTTTCTTGTAAAGATAACAGTCATATTGAATTAGGGACCCACCTTGCTCCGGACCTCAACTAATTACATATGCAATGAAGCCATATTCTGAGGTACCAGGGGTTAGGATGTTAACACAGCTTTTTGGGGGACAAATTTCAACCCATAGCAGGGTGACAGAATACTGGAGTATGAAATGCTCTGTCTACTCAGTGTTGACTGTGATCTGTGCTCAGAGAAGACCCGTTCCTGAGGCTCCCCTTTGATTCCTTGGTAGTGCTTTCAGAAGTGGAACTATGTGGTGGAGGTGGTGGGAAGTGAGTAGAGGGATGTATTTCTTCATTCATTTAAAGCAGAGTCTAGGTTGAAAGCTCCTCGCACCCAGGATAGGAGGGAAGGGACTCAAATGGGACAGTGCTATTATTTGAATGTTTTTCCCCTCCAAAACCCATATGGAAACTTAATTTTCTTTTTTTCTCTCACATTTTAAAAATCATAATTATGTGGGATACAATTCAGGGTTAGGTATACAAACGTTGATTATGCAGGTACCCTTGTTGATGAGGTATGCCCCTCCCTCCCCTAGCAGTTTCCCTCAACTGCCAATCCCATCATCCCCAGACAGTTTCACACTACTGCCAATCCCTTTCTTATAGTATTATAATTGTTCAAGGTCTGCTTATGAGTGAGAACATATGGTACTCTGTTCTTTGTTTCTGTGATAGATCACTGAGTGTGATCGACTCCAAATTCATCCAAGCTGCTGCGAAGTCCATATGTTTGTCCTTCTTTATGGCTGCATAATATTCCATTGTGTATATGTACCTCATTTTTTAATCCAGTCCAGCTTTGATGGACAGCATGGTTGGTCCCATGTTTTTGCTATTGTGAATAGAGTGCAACAAACATATGTGTGCAGATATCTTTTTTGTAGAATATTTTGAGTTTCTCTGGGTATATTCCTAATAGGAGAATTGCTGGGTCATATGGAAGGTCAATTTTTAGTTCTTTAAGAAATCTTTACACTGTCTTCCAAAGAGGTTGTACTAGTTTGTATTCCCACCAGCAGTGTAGAAGCATTCCTTTTTCTCCACATCCTTGCCAGCACCTGTTGTTTGTTTTATTAATGATGGCTATTCTTACAGGGGTTAGGTGGTATCTCAATGTGGTTTTGATTTGCATTTCTCTGATGATGCATGAGGCTGAGCACTTTTTCATGTGTCTGTTGGCTGTCTGTATATCTTCTTTTGAGAAGTGTCTATTCATGTCTTTTGCCCAGTTTTTAATGGGGCTGTTTTTTTTTTTCCTTTTGGCTCGTTTGAGTTCCTTGTAGATCCTAGATGTTAGGCCTTTGTCAGATATACAGTTGGCAAATATTTTTTTCCCATTCTGTGGGCTGTCTCCCTGCTCTCTTGATGGTTTCTTTGGCTTTGCAGAAGCTCGTTAGTTTGATAAGGTCCCACTTGTCTATCTTATTTCTTAAAGTATTGAAATTTAGGGTTCTGAATAGGAATTGGTTGCCAGTTCCAACTTCCATAAGGGTGCCTCCTGCATTTTC
>CAUYQG010194666.1:0-32498 GCA_963574415.1 Tarsius wallacei
GGCCACCGCAGCCTCGACCTGCTGGGCTCCGGCGATCCTTCCGCCTCAGCCTTCCGAGTAGCCGGAACTACAGGCGCGCGCTACCACGCCCGGCTAATTTTTTGATTTATTGTAGAGATGAGGTCTTGCCAAGTTGCCCGGGCGGGTCTCGAACCCACGGGCTTAGGCAATCCACTCACCTCGGCCTCCCAAAGCGCTGGGATTACAGGCTGAGCTACCAAGCCGGGCCTCTCCCTCTGTTCTTACCCTACCCCTGGCCCTGCCCCTTTTACCACCCTTTCTTACACTTTACAAAGTTGAATAGCACTGAAGTGATGGAAATAACCTTAGGCTGTCCTCTTTCCTCTACCCAGTGATCTCCTACTCATCCTTCGAGGCCTAACAACTTTTATTTTCTAAGAATTTTTCTGAGACCCCATCAAATTCAGTTAATTTCATCCCTCTTTTAATTTTTTTTTTAAGTCAGGGTCTCTGTTGCTCAGACTGGAGTGCAGTGGCATGATCACAATAATTACAGCTCATGACAGCCTCAATCTACTGGGCTCAGGTGATCCTTCCAACTCAGCCTCTCAAAGTAGCTGGGACAACAGGCGCTCAACACCAGGCCTGGATAATTATATTATTTTTATTTCTGTAGGGAAAAGGGTTCACTGTGTTACCTAGGCTGGTCTCAAACTCCTGGGCTCAAGCAATTCACCTGTCTTGGCCTCCCAAAGTGCTGGGATTACAGATGTGAGCCGCTGTGCCTGACTCCTCTCTTAAAATTTTATATGAAAATTCTATTTCTATAGAAAGCACTTATTACATTGTATTTAATTAATTTTTGTTTGACTTCTAGAGGTTCCTCCACTACAGCATGAGCTTCTTAGAGGCAGGCCTCCTACCCTAATAGGTCACTCTATCTTTGTATTCTTAGAGGCTAGCTGTTCTGGTTATCTATTGTTGTGGGGGGAAAAAACACCCAAAACTTGGTGACCTAAAACAAACAACATTATTTAATTTGTTTATAAATTTTTATCTCCACATAGTGTCAGCTGGGGTGGCTTCAATGGGGCTGGAGTATCTTCTTCTAATATGGCCCACTCATCTGGCTGGAGTTAGGTGCAAATTGTCAGTTCCTCTCCATGTGGACTTCTCCACGGGACAGCTTGGGCTTCCTCACACAATGGTGTCTGGGTTCTAGAATTGAGCATCCCTGGAGAAGCAGGCAGAAGCAGCTGCATTGCCTATTATGAAGTCAAACAGCGTCACCTCTGCTGTGGTCACAAGGCACAGAGATGCTACCTCTCCATGGGAGGAGTGTCAGAGTCACACTGTGAAAAGAGCATGTGGAATGGGAAATCTTGCTGGAAAATGCAATCTGTCACACTAGCACAGAGCCTAGCACTCAACAAAAGACAAGTAGATGAATGAAGAAATGTATGAATAACTAAAGGGCTAAGTAAAGCCAAACATCTTAAACGTTTGCAGTACCAGAAGGAGCAGTGGCTTCTGAGGAAGTCTAGATTAGGTCTCTTGGATTCTCTCTTTTAAGTAATTCTCTATAATTTTCTCAGTTGTTTTGGTTATACGGAAGTTTTCATGCAATTGGGGAAGAAAATGGATTCAGAGAATCTCAAGATACATTCCTTTTTCATGTCAAGACAGCAATGTCTGGGGCATAGGGGTGGGAGGGAGACTTTTCACTGTATCCCCTTTTATACACTTTGGATTTTGTACCATGTACAAATTGTACACAAGTATCTATTTTTAAGTGTGTGAATGTTAATTAAAGTTAAAATTTATCATAATGGGCTTGATGGACACAGCTTTCAATTGCATCAAATGATTCAGAAAAGTATTAAATGTATGTAAAGATTATGTATATATGTGTATATGTGTATATATATGTATGTCTGGATAAAGGAGGTACAGGTGTTCTTAGTACTATTATTCTTTGGGCCTGCATCTTTTCTGAAAGTTTTACATTTTCCAAATGAAAAGTTTTTAAAAATAACGGAGATGAAAATGGGCCACAGCTGCTGGGCTACCAGCATAAAGGCTTGTTTTTTGGGAGGGAGAGTCTTCTCAGCCGTTCTCTTTGTTACTTGCCTGGTACAAATTTAGGTTTTCATTCACAAACCCTTTTAAAATCATTTTCTGAAATAAATCCTTTGATGAGTTTAACAATAACAAAAATAAGAGGGAAAATTATAGCTAAAGCAATAATTAATTATCTCAGAATTGGTAGCATCTAGTTTAGCAGGTGACATCATGGGCAGTTCTCTAAGCTTCATATATGTTGAACTTTGTGTCCCTAATATTTAAATTGAAAATTCCATAAAAGAAGAGGGAATGAGAAGGGGAATGAAACTGACACTCACTTAGCCCTTCCTAAGACAGGGACTGTGCAAGGGTAAGTACATTATATCGTTTATTGCTCTCAGTGAACCACGAGGCAGATGTCACTATCCCTGCTTTACAATTCAGGGAACTAAGACTCGTGTAGAGGTGTTTTTGTGCTGATGCTCTTGGATGCAAGTAAGAAAACTCAGCAAGGATGTTCATCATCTCATGTGACAAGAGGCTGGGAGTAAGAAGAAAGGATTGAGTACCTGGGATTCTGCTAGTACTGACAATATGAAGATGAGTAAGACCGAAGTCTTGTTTACGGGGAACTCACATGGGGCTAAAAAGGTAGGCAGATCCACAGTCTGTGGGTTTGTTTGTCGTTTGCCATCAGCTAGGATTCTGTCTTCATTTTAATACATTTTAATGACATGTGATTCTTATAAAATGAGCACATGGCTTACAGATAGCTATTAAATAGGTCATTGCTTTTTAAGAGAAATTTTTATTTGTGCTTCAAACCAATGATGTGTTTTCTCATTAAGATTAATATTTCTGTGTAGCTCCATATGATTTTATTGGCTTGGCATTCTGTGGAATCTTACATCATTTTTCTTTTTAGTCTTATTTGCAATTAAGGCATAATTACAAAATAGGGCAATTTTCTGGTCGTGAGAATCACTTTCATGTTAAGTCAAAAAGAGTTTGAGTCACTTGAACACTTTCATTATTAAAAATCTTTTAAAATAACAATTTCATCTATTTTCTTGAAGACAATTTTTTCCTTTGCCCCCAAACTATTATTAGCCTTATGGAAAATAGAAGTATTTAGAACTAGTACCAAGATACACCATTGACATTTTTCAAAAGTTCTTCTCCAATATCTCATTCAAACCCCTTATTTTTTTTCCCGTCATGGTTTTCTGCAAGCCTCTCTCTATTACACCCTGGTTTTAGGATTCTTTCTACTCAAATTTTCTTAAACTTGTGTTGTAGAAAGCACATTGGACTAGGAATCAAGAGACTTCAATACTAGCTTTAGGTTAGCTACAATTTGCTCTGTACTTTTGCCTCAGTTTTATAAAATGAGGTGTTTGACCTGGGTCAGAGATGAAAAATGGTGTTTTTCCTCAAGCTAGGACTCTGATTGGTAGTGATTACCTAAATAGTTTGCTTGCATTCCCAAGATAAGTCCCATTTGGCTATAATGTGTTACCCTTCTTATAGATTGATGGATTCAACTTGCTAAAATTTTGTTAAGAATTCTTGATTCTTGTTTATGAAGAATATAGGTCTGTAGTTTTCTTGTAATATCTCTGTCTCGATTTTGGTATCAGACTAATTCTGTCCTCATAGGACATTAGAGAGTGCTCCCTTATCTTTGATTTTCTGGGAGAGTTTGTGTAGAATTGATATATTATTTCTTCCTTAAATGTTTGTTAAAATTCCCAAGTGAAGGCATTTGAGCCTGAAGTTTTCTTTGTGGGAAGGATTTTAATGACAAATTTAATTTCTTTAATAGGGCTATTCAGGCTGGGCATGGTGGCTCACACCTGTAATCTTTGGGAGGCCAAGGTGGGAGGATTGCTTGAATCTAGAAGTTTGAGACCAGCCTGAGCAACACAGCAAGACCTCATCCCTACAAAAAAAATAAAAAAATTAGCTGGGCGTGGTGGCACGTGTTTGTAGTCCCAGCTACTCAGGAGGCTGAAGTGGAAGAATCTCCTGAGCCCAGGAAGTCAAGGCTGTGGTCAGCCATGATCATGCCACTACATTCCAGCCTGGGCAACAGAGACCCTGTCTAAAAAAAAAAATTAAGACTGTTTAGCTTATCTATTTCTTCCTGGGTAAGATTTGTTAGGTGGGACAAGGGCAGTGTCCAGAGTTAATTTTACCTGCTACAAAGTAAAGACCCTTTTGAGTAGTCTATTTGAAACTCTATGAATCATGAGACGTTCCGCTTCTGGCTGGTGAGAACGGGCAGTGTTCTCAGCCCTATGTGAGGTTCCTCTACTTCTCATCCCCCTGATCCTTTCAGGGGCCTCTTCCCCTAGTCTCAGGCAGTTTCCTCTCATATATACACTAAACAGTAGTCAACTGAATACTTAGGGGGACCCTCCACAAATTTCCAGAGTCCTTTCCATGTGCAGCTCTTTCCTCTCTAGCATTCTACCCTGGGTCTCTAGCCACCATGGTCACTCCAGTTTCCTCTACTCGGGCAGGCAACTGGACTTTATCTGGGCTTCCCCTTCTTGCACTGTGGCCTGGACACTCTCTTAGTGCAGTAAGCTGGGACAAGCTTAGGATTTATCTCATCTGTCAACCCATCTTTCAGGGATCCCTGCTATTCATTGCCTGATGTCCAATGTCTTGCGAACTAATTTTGTCTGACTTTTTAGTTGTTTTGAGTGTAAGAATAAAATCAGGTTCTGATCCTCCATCTCAGGCCATAGTAGACTCTCCGGACTAGGTCATTTTTACAAGTTTATTTGACATTATGATTCCAGATCTCCAAAATCACTTTCTTGAGGTGACTGGAGACAGCTTGTTGCTTACATTGTTTTTATTCTTATATTTGACAGGTTCTTGATTCTACTATATTCTATCTTATAGACAGGTTTTGGCATTCTGATTGGGCAGAATAAATGCATCTTTAAAGAATAGGGAAAAGAATACAGAGATGGGCTCACCTGTGGGTCAGCTTTATCTGCAGACTGAATGACAATAAGATTAAAATGTCCCAGGTACCCAAAAAGATGACTTCAGGCAAAAAGAATGTGGTTCAGTTCTCTGACCCAAGGATCAAGTTACTTTAATCTCTAGACTTCTGTTGTTACTACAGTGTTCTAACCTTGGACAAATCACATACTCCTCTGGCCTTAGAAGGGTCTTTTATGAAATAGAGTGGATATCTGCCTTTCTTCATGCCAGAGGACATACAGAGATAAGTGAAAGTGCTTCAGATTCTTCAGAAGCAAGATGCAGACACAAAATATGTGTAGGGTGCATTGCAACTTTATGCTCATGACTGGAGCAAGGCCACAGAACTAAAAATCAATTTTCACCCTGACAAGTCATCCTGGGCATAAGAATAAGATTGCAGTTAGTGATGTTGGTATTTGGAATGGCATTTGGCCTTTTAAGGGAGTGATACCTTCTGCATTCTTGTGGCTTCTTTCTGAAAGTCAGGCTGAAACAAGACCTCAGAATCTTCATGTTGTCATGTTTTCTAAACAAGTAAGATGAAGTTCAGTGGCTTCAGGGACTTTTGCTACACAAAAAGAAACACCTCAGATGTGTGCTCCCAAAGCCATCACTAAACTTTAATATAGATCTTACAGGATAGAGTGGGGAGGGGTAGGGCGTCAAGAAACTAAAAATTCTGGTTGGAAAGAGGGCGGAAGGTGGTCCATGAGGCCCTGGTTTGAGGTATCCTCCATGGGCAAGTATCTCGTCTACTCTTGGGTTTCATGAGGCGAGGTCAGAGAGAAAGACACGGGCCCCTGACTCCAATAATTTAGTCATTAAGTTGATGTTTTCAAAGTTCTTGCACTTTTTCTTTTCCCACAGAAATCTCAGAAGAGAAGACTCCCAGGCCCTAAGGAACACGATAGCAACATACAACAAGTTGTAACCCAATCAGACTCATGTTGGGTGTTACAACTGTGGTTTGTGTCACTCACCTGAGGTGAGAGGGGTTTGTTAAAAACACCAGATTTCCAGCACCCACTCCAAGAGGTTCTAATTCAGAAAGGCTGGGATAGGACCCTCAGCCTTCATTTTTCACAAGGACCCAGTGTTTCTGATGTGGACCTCGCTTTTAGAAACATTGACCTACCTCTTTTTATCTAGAGTCAGTGACTTTTCTGGATGGTTCAAGTGTTTCCCAGGAAAGAAGCCTTTCAGGACATGGGAGAGACATAATAGAGGCACACAAGAAAAGCTGGCAAGAGCCAACTGGCAGAGAAATGCGGGGGGTGGTTCTGGAAACAGAAGGGGCCCAGGGACTCTCTGGCGACCACAGCTTCCTCTTCTCCTGTGGTCCCTTATCCTCAAGCTTCAGGCATAGGCCACCGCAGGCCCTGGGCGACACAGACAATGTTAAGGCAGGCATCACAGAGAGTCGAATGCCTCGCGTCTCAGCAGGAGGATCTGGAACTTGATCACGTTCATCAATTGAACAAAGGCGGAACCTGTGGCTGAATGCCGCAACAGCCAAGCTAGTACAGCTGTCCCACAAAAGAGGTGGCAGCAAGGCCAGCCAGAGAGTCATGGGAGAACCCTGCCTGTGGATAATGAGCCAGGGCAAGGCCTGAGTTTGGCAACCTCTCTGCTGGACATTCATGAGGCCTGCTGGCAAACTTTCACTTGCTGGGGCTGGGAGTTTGGCCAACCTGGCTGGTTCTACTAGATTGGGAGATAAAGAATAATCTGGCCAAGGCTAGGAGGTCTTACCTTTGGACTAGGGTCATCTTTTAGAAACCTCACTAGACTTTGGGTTCATGTGGAAACTGAGGCAGTCATATTAGAAGGAAGCTTCCTAAGTTCTTCCACACTTTCTTGCTTTGTGATTGAATGGGATATTCCACAGGGCAGAGTCCTTGGTGAACTGGAAGTTGCTCATCAGTTGCACGTTATCAGGTCCCCAAATGCCCTAGGTCACCTTGATCCTTGATGGACCCACATATTTCTTAGGATGTGTGTGTTAGGTAGCAATGAGGGGACCCTGGGAACAGGCAGTAGAGTGTGTGAGTGTGTGTATGCACGTCTGTGAGTTGGCCAGGAAGCTACTCAAGTGCCTCTCTCACTTCTCTTTCAGGCACTCTGTTTTATGCATCATCTGAGATGCAGTGGTTAAACTCTCTCTCAAAAGATTCTAATGTTTTCTTGCCTCTTCTAGTGACTATCTTCTCAGGCTGCTATCTCTTTTGCCTGGTGCTATCAAGGAAGACCCTTAAAAAAATGACCTTCCAGAAAGATGCGTTAAGCTCAGCTGTGAGAATCTAGGGAGGTGAGAAGGACCAAGGAGGGGAGAAGTAAGGTGGTCCAGGCCCTGTAAGGACCAGAGAACAGAAAGGAGCAGAGCCTGAGGCAGAACAAAGGAAATGCATAGGCTTTGCAGGTCTCTGCAAATCAGGTTAATGTCATTGTGCATTTGTACTTTCATTAGAGGTGTTACAAATTCCAGTAATGTAAACATACCCATTTCACAGTGTCCTCCATAGCCAGAAATAGCTTTTGGAATATTGGCTGTTTTTGGTTATCCATATCTATGTTTACGTGAGCAAGAGCACAGAATGTAAGTAACAGCAGTGTGCCCTGAGTCAGCTTAAGAAGAAAGGGGGCATTTGTCATAGGAACCAGGATGTTTCATGAAGGTAGGAATGTTGCCGAGCCCCCATGGGAGCCTGGTACTAGAAAGGGCAAAACATCCATGAGCAGGGCAGCCATCTTTTCGGTCTCCAGGGACAGGGACACAGAGAGTCTAGTGGCTGTTTTTTTCTTGTTCTCTTTTGCCCTCTTCTTTTTTCTTTAGAGATATAGCCACCCTAAATTTTCTGAGTTTACAAGTGCTCTGAATCACAATTCCAAATTCTCAGGAAACAGTGTGGCTCACTTTAGTCAGGTATCCAGCCCTGGTCCCATCAGCTGTGGATGAGGTGGCGGATGGGTGGCGATGTATAAACATGGCTGCTGGGTGCAGTGTCTGTGGGAGAATGTAGTTCTCAGAGAAAGCAGGTCATTGTGGGATGGACAGACATCCCAGAAGTGTCTGCTACAGCTATTCGTATATTAGGTGTAACCTCTGTATCCCTTTACCTTTCTTTCTTAATATCTATATTAATCATTTGGTCAGCTGGTTTCTCCTCCATGTTGAAAATTCCTGGAGACAAGGGATATAACCTACCTAGTTCTATAAAATAGCAGATTGCTGTACAATGTTCTGCATCTTATGAGAATTCCCAGCTGATAATTAAGTAGATATTTAACATCTTCTCAAACTTGTACTTCACCAAGATTAGACACACCTTGTTCTGTTCTAAAATTTAGAATCAGTAGAATTTTAAGAGACTCGCAAGTGACAGAATGAGGCTTGCTGTCCCTAATCCAGAGGTAAAATAACATTGTAAGAGGCTTTCTTTGATATTAACCTAGAGAAAAAGAGCAGCAATAAGTAGTAAGAACTTTTCAAGATTTCCTTTGTTGGTCAGATTTATGAATCTCACATGAGAACATATACATGGAAAAATTAAATATCGGAGAAATTAAGAGACCTACTTTTGGGGGAGTTGCTGGCAAAACTGAGCGTCTCACCAAATAAGATCCCCTGCTCTGGCCCCTGGTCAGCCTCTCATGGGTGTTGGTACAGACATTATTGTGCTGTGGGAGGTCCTTTAACAATGCAATGCCCTTGTGGGCAAGAAAATGAACTCTGGGCTGCTTGACCTTGCAAACTGTATGACCTTCCCAAAGCAATGCAACTACCAGGCAATGAGATCTCGATTTTTAGAAAGCAGGTCAAATTATTGCAACAAGCAATATTATATCGCTAAAGTTGACTGGAATGATTTGACCTTAAATATTTGTTCTTTATAACCACGTAAAGGAGCAAGATACTGACAGGAAATGTGTTAAGCTCCACATATCTGAGAATAGATGGATAAAGTTTTTAATGACTATTTTTTCCCATCAGATGGTCACCTTACAGGTTGCTTGTATCAAAAACTTTGTTTTGAATTCTAGTTTTTGAGTTATACACTTGGCTTATTGACCCTGCTTGAAAGAATGGATGTATATCAGTTCCATGGAAGGCAAATTTAGATGCAGACAGACTTGGGTTGGATCACATCCCTTGAACATAACTATATATAGCAAAAAGCTGGTATCAAGCCCTTTGCCGATAGGGCAGGTGTCTGTTCTGTCCCCAACACCACTCCTGCATCTGGGACCCCAGCACACTCACCTAGGGAAGTGCTCACACTTCTCACTCACTTCACAGCCCAAGTGACCTCAGAGGTGTCTGCCGATCCTAGAGGCAGGTAGGCATGCTTGTCCCCTGCTTGTCTTGGTGGTATGCTGGAAAGCCACAAATAGGCCTTCGTAGTAGCAAGAGGCAACAGAGAAGCAGCACTGGGATGTTGTCATCAGCTCCTGGTGTCTCCTTCCCTCTCCATCCTCAGCCTCTCTGGTCCAGGCTTGAGTTCTTCACTCAGATTCTCAAGTTTGGCTCCATGGATAAGAGTTAGAAGCATTGTTGCCTTCATCGAGGCAATAGTAAGGTACCAAGAGTGATTCTGGCTGTTCCTGTTGACAGAAAATCATGAGGGAGACAGTGTGACAGGTGCTGTGAGAGGGCTGACCTTGGGATATCTGGAGTAGAAATGTCATGTGGTCTAGTGCTCAGACAGTGGGAATGGGGGAGATGAAACGGAGATGAAAACATGGTTGATGAGGGCACCATGATCCTCCCTGACTACCTTCGTCTCTTTCCTACCCTACTCTCGGCATCTTGAGGTAGGGAAGAGCTTGAAATGTCATCTAGTCCCATGACCCACTCATGCCTGTATCCTGTCTATCCCTGTGATGGAGTATTTCCAGGGGCGGACAACTCATTACTCTCCATGGCATACCATTCTGTCTCTGGTGATGAATGCAAGAGAGTTTTTTGTTTTTGAGTCGGAATCTCACTGTTGCCCAGGCTGGAGTGCAGTGGCACACTCACAGTCACTGCAGCCTTGACTTACTGGGCTCAGGTGATCCTTCCACCTCAGCCTTCCAAGTAGCTGGAACTACAGGTATGTGCTACCACACCTGGCTAACTTTTTTATTTATTGTAGAGACGAGGTCTTGCCAAATTGTCCAGGCTGGTCTTGAACCCCTGGGCTCAGGCAATCTTCTCGCCTCTGCCTCCAAAAATGCTGGTATTACAGGCATGAACCACTGCTTCCAGCCTGAGAGTTTTATCTATAAAACTGGGATTAACCTGCATGTCCAAGAATAGAAGAATGGCTGAATCTGAAATGTTTTGTGGGATATTATGCAGCTACTGAAAATTATATTTCAAAGAATTTGAAAATAATATGGAAAGATATACAAAATGTTAAGTGAGAAAAGCAGGAACTAAAGCTATATACAGTAATACACAACCCCACATTTGTGAAGGCTCATATGAGGGCATAGACATTTCTATGTGTTTATAGAAACATGTACAAGTATATTCACATTAAAAAGACTAGGACAGGTCAGCTCAGTGGCTCAGCCTGTAATCCCAGCATTTTGGGAGGCCAAGGCGAGTGGATTGCCTGAGCCTGCAGGTTCAAGACCAGCCCGGGCAACTTGGCGAGACCTTGTCTCTACAATCAAAAATCAAAAATTAGCTGGATGCGGTAGCGCGTGCCTATAGTTCCAGCTACTTGGAAGGCTGAGGCAGAGGGATCGTGAGTGTGCCACTGCACTCCAGCCTGGGTGATGGAGTGAGACCCCAACTCAAAAAAAAAAAAAAAAAGGACTAGGACAATCTATTGGTTGAATCACAGGCAATTTTGTTGATTCAGACTCCACTGTGGACAACTAAAAAGCCATTTTCTTATCTCTTGCCATCCTCCCATTACATAGGCTGGAAAAGCTAGATATGTCTTTTTAGTCTATCTCTCCCTCTTTTTTTAAAATTTTAATTAAAAAATTTTTTATTTTAAAGATGTGTACAATTTAGAATTAGGTGCACAAGTGGTCATCATACAGGTAAAGTTTGGACCTCTCTTTGGTCCCCACTTTGCCTGGTTTGAGATCAGGTGCCCTTACTGATGTTGTGTCCCCACCATGCCCTCAGCCCAGCAGTATCCCACTACTGCCAATCCCTTTCTTATAGTATTGTGGTAATTGTTCAGTGTCCACTTATGAGTGAGAACATGTGGTAATCTGTCCTTTGTTTCTGTGATAGATCACTGAGTATGATAGACTCTAAATCTATCCAAGTTGCTGTGAAGTCCATATGCTTGTCCTTTTTTAATTTAATTTTTATTTTTTTTAAATTGGAGTCTCACTTTGTCACCCAGTCTGGAGTGCAGTGGCCGCTCCCCACCGCAGCCTCAACCTGCTGGGCTCCGGCGATCCTTCCGCCTCAGCCTTCCGAGTAGCTGGAACTACAGGTGTGCGTTATCATGCCCGTCTAATTTTTAATTTATTGTAGAGACATGGCCTCGCCAAGTTGCCCCGATGGGTCTCGAACCCGCAGGCAGGCTCAGGCAATCCATTTGCCTCGGTCTCCCAAAGTGCAGGATTACAGGCTGAGCCACCGAGCCCGGCCATTTGTCCTTCTTTATGGCTGCATAGTATTCCATTATGTATATGTACTACATTTGTTTAATCCAGTCCAGTTTCAATGGGCAGCATGGTTGGCTCCATGTTTTTGCTTTTGTGAATAGTGCTGCAATAAACATGCGTGTGCAGGTATCTTTTTTGCAGAATGATTTGAGTTCCTCCAGGTATATTTCCAGCAGGGGGATTGCTTGGTCATATGGAAGGTCAATTTCTAGTTCTTTCAGAAATCGCCACACTGTTTTCCAAAGAGGTTGCACTAGTTTGCATTTCCACCGGCAGTGTAGAAGCATTCTTTTTTTCCTGCATCCTCTCCAGCATCTATTGTTGTTTGTTTTATTAATGATGGCCATTTTTAGTCTCTCTTAAAGCTGAAATTGGCCATATAATAATCTGATAAATTACTTCTTTTTCTGACCATTCAGGAAAAGGTTCTCTTTGCTACATTGGCAGTCCCCTCACTGTCACCCTCCTCCCTTACTGTGAGTACAGACTTGTGTTGTGGGAGCTTCAGCAGCCATCCTGTGATCATGAAACCTCACAGAGGAGGATGAAGCCAACACCTGCAGATGGAGGAAAAGAAGGTTGGGAAAAGCCTAGGGCCTTAACCACAGGCTACGTCTAGGCTTTTTTTAAGTAGCAGGAAAAAAATATTTTATGAAGTCATTAATCAGATTTTCTGTTTTGTTTTATTTTGAGTTGGAGTCTCACTCTGTCACCCAGGCTGGAGTGCAGTGGCACAATCACAGCTCACTGCAGCCTTGACCTCCTGGGCTCAGGCGATCCTTCCGCCTCAGTCTCCCGAGCAGCTGGGCCTACAGGTACATGCCACCACACCTGACTAATGTTTTACCTTTTGTCGAGACAAGGTCTGCTATGTTGCCTAGGTTGATCTCAAATTCCTAGGCTCAAGCAATCCTCCTGCCTCAGCCTCCTAAAGTGTTGGGACTACAGACGTGAGCCACCACATCCAGCCAGGTTTTCCATTACTTACAGTTAGACGGATACTAATGGGTATATTTGGTTTCTTCATTATGCATGACCCCAGTCTCTCCCTGAAGCACCCACCCACTGTCCTGATCCCACTCCTCAGAGCCAGACATTACCAGCCCGAGTTTTCTCCATGTGGCAGAATTTTAAATATGTATAGAGAGATCTCAGGTCTCCCCTGATGCTTGCCCTACTTGCTAGCACTGTTCCTGAGTTATACGGCCTGGGGCTCTGTGATCACACAGGTTTGCATCCTTCTGAATGGACAGTGGGCAGACCTGAAGATGATCCTCCAGGGGTAAGACTGAAACTGACGACATGCTCCCTCCCTCACTTTTCATTTTTCTATAAGAACAACTTCAGATCCCATCAGTTTTTTTTTTTTTTTTTTTTGAGTTGGAGTCTCACTTCTTTGCCCAGGCTGGAGTGTAGCAAGAGGACAGCCATCTGCAAACCAGGCTCACAGCCACCCCAGCGTCCACCTTCTGGGCTCCAGCGATCCTTCTGCCTCAGCCTTCCAGTAGCCAGAACTACAGATGCGCGCTACCACACCCGGCTATTTTTTATTTTATTGTAGAGACAAGGTCTCGCCAAGTTGCCCAGGCTGGTCTTGAACCTGCGGGCTCAGGCAATCCACTCGCCTCGGCTTCCCAAAGTGCTGGGATTACAGACTGAACCACTGAACCTGGCCCCCATCAGCTTTTGAGGTGCCCTCATCTGAATCAAGCCTCTGACCCCATTTCCCATGTTTTGCACAGACTATTCGTTTTATTTATTTATTTATTGTCTCTCAAGTGCAGGACATTCCCTTCATCCTTATTAAGTTTCCTCTTATTAAATTCAGACTGGCATTCAAGCTTGTTGAGACTTTTGTGGATTCTAATTAGGTATTTGCTGTTCCTTTCAGCTTCCTGCCTGCCACAAATTTGATAAGCATGCCTCCTGTGTCTTCATTTCAACTCCTTGATAACAAGTGCAACCCAGATGTCAGTTGACGTCACCCTGCCCTTTGAGAGTTAAATAAAATTAGCTCAAGCCCCCTATCACACACCCTGTGGGAAGTTGGATGCTCTCCTCCCAAAGATCTTTGCAAATTCTCAAGGTTTTCATGGTCACTAGTGGTTCTATATCCCTCCTCCCGCTGGTCTTGGGCTCACACATATTCCTCTTCTAGCTGCTCTCTCCTCTCTGGTTCATGCCAACTAGGCTCTTTCCCTGATTTCTTCTGAGAAACTGCTCATATAAGACATGTGGAGGGTGTGGCAGACTTTGCTGAAGACTTGCAGAGTGGAGCATGTTTGGGAGGAGGGAGAGTTGTGGTTACATAACAGGCACTAAGTCTTTAGAGCTAATAGGTATCTGTTTTTGCTTGTTTGTTTTTGAAAGTCCTTCAATAATAACAGCACCAGGACTCTTTCCCTGGCCTCCTTCACCTACGTGTACCTCAAAACTGCCCAGAAAACCCAGGTCCTAAGATTTTCCATGAACAGCCCTTGTCCTGATCAGGGTTGGGGAGGTGAATAGGCAGTGAGATACTTACAGCAGACCTGGGCAAATTTGTGAAGGGGTCCTCACCCTTCCTTTTTAATGTAAATTTTAATAATATATTGCATATAACCCAATATAACCAAGATATTATTTTGCCATGTGTTGTGGGCTGAATTGTGTCCCTTCAAGATTCATATGCTGAAGTCCTAAACCCCAGTGCCTCAGAATGCAGCTGTATTTGAAATAGGACCTTCAAGGAGGCAATTAGGGTAAAATGAGGCCATCACGGTGAGCCTTTACTCCAATTTGACTAGTGTTCTTATAAGAAGAGAAAATGTGGACGTACGAGAGACATAAGGAATGCATGCGCCCTGACAAAAGACCACATGAAGAGGCAGCAAGAGGACGGCCATCTGCAAACCAAGGAGAGAGGCCTCAAAAGAAACCAACCCTGTTGGCACCTTGATCTTAGACTTTCAGCATCCCGAACTATGAGAAAAAAAATTCCTATTTTTTTCACCTAGTCTATAGTATATACCGTGTAGTCAAGATTTTAAAATTCCAGCCTGGGAAACATAGACCTTGTCTTTACAATTAAAAAAAAAAGAAAATTAGCCATGCATGGGGTGCACACCTATAGTCCCAGCTACTTTGGAAGCTAGGGCAAGAGGATTGCTTGAACCCAGGAGTTCAAGGCTGCGATGAGCCATGGTTGTGCCTCTGCACTCCAGCCTGGAAAACAGAGTGAGACTCAGACTCAAAAAATAAATAAATAAACATAAAAAAATTATTAAGGTATATACTGGGCTGAAAGGTGGTTTCTCAAAAGTTATGTCAATGTCTTAACTCCTGGAACCTATGACTGTGACTTTATTTGGGAAAAGGTCTTTGCAGATGTAATTAAATTAAGAATCTTGAGATGAAATCATCCTGAATTATCTGGGTGGGTCTTAAATCCATTGACAAGTGTCTCCACAAGAGACAGAGATGAGAAAACACAGAGACACAGGGAGAAGACCATGGGAAGACAGAGGCAGAGACTGGAGCAACACAGCCACAAGCAAGGAATTCCTGGAGCCTTCTAAGAGAGCAGTTCTGCTCGCATTTTGGTTTCAGATTTCTGACCTCCAGAACTGTGGATGAGTTTCTCTTGTTTTAAACAACCACATTCGTGGCTATTTGTTACAGCAGCCCTAGGAAACTACTATGAGAAGTGACATTCTTTTTTCATTCTTTGAAAAATGGTACTTTAAAAAAAAATTTCTAGCACAACTCAATTCAAAGTAGCCAAATTTCATGTCAGCTTATTTGGGAAGCAATTCCACATAGTCAGAGTGAGAGAAGGGATGGAGTAAAAAGGGCAGAGGGCCAAGATAACATATCAAGCCCGCCCCCAGCACACTCACCCTTTTTGTACAACTCACCTTTATGTACTTGTGCCCATGATGGCCAGTGCCTTCCAGGTACAAGGGGACTCCCAGGGCTCTCATTTATGTCAGATTTCCCTTCCAGAGCATCAACCTTTTCATCCACATGGAACTCAAAGCCCCCTGTGCAGCATCCCTTAGGGTGCTGGTTGGTGATCCCAACTAAGCTATGTGACTGGGAGACTGGGAAGTCACCAATGAACACGCTGCCCTTCCCATGTGGGCGGAATCCATGTTCACACTTCCCATCATTCTTTCCCTTTTGTATATGTTGGCTACAGCTGCCGAAATGAGGGGGTCACACACTGGGTGGCTTAAACAGCAGAAGTCTACCATCTTACAGTTCTGGAGGCTAGTAGCCTGAGATCAAGATGTCAGCAGGGTTGACTCCCCCTGAGGGCTGCGAGGGAAGGCTCTGGTCCAAGCTCCTCTCCTTCTCTTGGTGCCTCTTCACCTTGTCTTTCCTCTATAGGTGTTTATCTCTGTGTCCAAATCTCCCCACGTTATATTGGATTAGGGCCCATCCTAATAACCTCACTGTAACTTGATTACCTCTGTAAAGACCATATCTCCAAATATGGTCACATTCTAGATACTGAGGGTTAGGACTTCAACATATCTTTTTTGGGGTGGCAGACACTTGTCAACCCATAATATCTCCTTTTGAGTTTCACCTCATGATCAGACCCAGTACCCCTGGATTTTACTTGAAATCTATAGTCACTTTATTTCTCTAAACCTACATTTCCTTTCCTCATTTATAAAGTGGGGATAAAAACATTTATTTTACAGTGTTGTAAGGGTTAAATGTGATAAAATAAAATACTATAATGTACGACATGAGCCGGTGTTATTACTGCTTCCCACTTTCACCTCTGCCCTTCACATCTTCTGACTAACAAGTGGGACAGTGCTAGCTGGTCCCTGGAATCTGTCATTACCTGTAGCAAAGTAGCCAAAACAGGCAATGTGACATCGATCTGTGCCAAATTTGAAATTTTTCTAAAGAAAATCCACTAAAGAACAAAGAAGACACACCAAAACACAAGATCACAGGACGGAAGTGAAGAATACCTAGAATGTTTTGTTTTTGAGTTGGAGTCTCATTCCTTCACCCAGGCTGGAGTGCAGGTGGCACACGCATGGCTACCCCGGCATCAACCTGCTGGGCTTGGGCAATCCTTCCACCTCAGTCTTCCAAGTAATCAGAACTACAGGCATGTGCTACCATGCCCGGCTAATTTTTTATTTTTTATAGAGACAAGATCTCGCCAAGTTGCCAGGGCTGGTCTCGAACCCATGGGCTCAGGCAATCCACTCGCCTTGGCCTCCCAAAGTGCTGAGATTACAGGCTGAACCACTGAACCCGGCCTAGAATGGTTTTAATTTAGAAGATGTGAGTCCAGGCTGATTTGGCTGAGGGGTGGCTGTGAGGTGGCACGTGTCAGCTTCTCTGCTTCTGTCTCCCCAGCCTCACCTGCCTTACCACCATAGCAGGGGTCACTGGCTGCTGCTTATGCACAGAAGCTCATTCTCCAAATCCTGTGGTTTGATGCAGAACCTCCTTACAGACTCACCTGTGCATGGGTGCCCCAGCTTGGCCTAACCCCCCACCGTCCTCCTCACCCCAGGATGGGGCAAACTCCTCTGAAGCTCAAGGGGATTGCAACAGAGTTCACTCTGTTATGATCTTGTCTACCTGGAATCTTTCATTGTGTGGTGGAGAAAAATAAAATCTTATGTTCTTAGCCATAGAATTGTATATCCCCTTACCAGTATTTGATAAAATATTTTGATAAAGTATCTAGCATAGGGAGGAAAGTTCCAAGAGATGTTGAGTACTAATAGAGGTTTGTTGAACTGTTTATGTTTTATTTTAGAGTTGTGGGGTTCATGTGAGGATTTGTTACATAATGTTGAACTGTTTTCTAATGGCAGTGTTGAAAAAGCTTACTGTCGTGCATTTATTTTTTATTTTTTATTGAGGTGAAATTCATGTAACATAAAATTAACTATTTTATTTTATTATTATTTTTTTAGTTGGAGTCTCACTCTGTCACCTAGGCTGGAGGACAGGGACACACTCATGGCCACTGCAGCCTTGACCTGCTGGGTTTAGGTGATCTTTCTGCCTCAGCCTTCCAAGTAACTGGAACTACAGACGCACGCCACCATGCCCAGCTAGTTTTTGTGATTAATTGTAGAGATGAGGTCTCACCAAGTTGCCCAGGCTGGTTTCAAACCCTTGGGCTTAGGCAATCCTCTTGCCTCGGCCTCCCAAAGTACTGGGATTACAGGCTGAGTCACTGCGCCCGGCCTAAAATTAACTATTTTAAATTGAATAATTCAGTGGTGCTTAGTATATTCACAATGTTGTGCATCTGCTACCTTCATCACCCCAAAAGAAAATCCTAGACTCATTTAGTTCTCACTCCCGTTGTCCCCTTCCCCAGCCCCTGGCAACCACCAATCTGCATTCTGTCTCTATGGATCTACCAGTTCTGGATGTAACACATAAATGAAACCATACGATACTCATATATGACCTTCTGTATCTGGCTTCTTTCTCTTAGCATAAGATTTTTTAGGTTCATCCCTGTTGTAGCATGTATCAGCATATCAATTCTTTTTACAGCTGAGTAATACTTCATTTTACGGTTATACTGCTATGATTTCATTTTGCTAAATGGGATATGCAAACTGAGCACCAGAACAGACTTCCCCTGGGGTTACTGAAGCTATGGGGAGGAAAAGAGAGAGAAGGGAAGGTGAAATGCTGGCCTACAAAGAAAAATTTCGAGGAAAAATTATAGAATTTTTAAAAAATTGTAGTCTCATTCTGGAGCCCAAGGTAGAATGCAGTGGCACACTCACGGCCACCCCAGCATGACATACTGGGCTCTGGCGGTCCTTCTACCTCAGCCTTCCAAGTAACAGGAATTACAAGCGCATGCTACCACGCCTGGCTAATTTTTGATTTTTTTTTTTTTTTTTATACTCTCGGCATCTGTAAGTCTTCTCTCTGGAGTGCGCTGATTTTTTATTGTAGAGACAAGGGTTCTCCAAATTGCCTGGACTGGTCTTGAACCCGCGGACTCAGGCAATCCACTCACCTTGGCCTCCTAAAGTGCTGGGATTACAGACTGAGTCACCGAACCCGGTCTAGATGTTTTAAAAACAGGCTTTATGAAAGTTTCAGTATGTGATGTGAGATGAAAACTTTCTTTGTCTTCCTGTGAAATCTTCATTGAAGTTGAAATCATTAATGTTTTGTGACTTTAGAACTTATTTTTTCAATATGCTAAATTGCTAAGTGCAACCTTAAGGTATGATCAAAAACTGAAGCTACTGTTGTGAATCCTGGTCATCCAGCTACCTAGATTCAACAGCTTTGGGTTGGAACTGAGTTCCCTCTAGAAGGTGACTAAAAGTTTCGCCTCTCAATAAAGCACATGTAGATGGTGATTCTGCTACAACCTGCGTCCCACTTGCTTGAGAGCTAAGCCCTGTTTTGTCATATCAAGATATAATTTGGCTGCTTTAAAAAAAATTGACAATTGCTATGGTCTGAATGTTTGTGTTCCCCCCAAATTCATATGTGAAAATTCTAATCCCTGAAATGATAGTAGTAAGAAGTGAAACCTTTGGGAAGAAAGCAGGTCATGACGGTGATGTCCTCATAAATGAGATTAGTACTCTTACAAAAGAGGCCTGAAAGAGCTTGTTTGCTACTTCCACCATTTGAGGGCCCAGCTAGAAGGTGCCATTCCTATGAGCCAAGAGGCAGAACTTCATCAGACACAGAATCTGCTGGCACCTTGATCTTGGACTGCTCAGCCTCCAGAACTGTGAAAATAAATTTCTATGTTCATAAGCTACCTAGTCTATGGTATTATGTTATAGGAGCCTGAAAAGACTAAGACAACCATGAAATGAGTCAACTGGTCTCTATCTTAAATTTTCATCTTAACCCTATGCAACTGGGCCCATTCTCCTCACCCTCACTCCCAGTATAAAAGATCAGAGGGGAGGGGGAACATCTGATAAGGCCTTGTACAAGGAAGGACCTCTAAAACCCTTGGATTGCTTCACCCCTTTCCTGACATGGGGTACAGAAAAGAGAATTGACTTTCCTATTTAGATTAAATCATGGGGAAATTCACTGCAGCACAAAAACATAAACTTTTGACCAACATGACATTTTTCTTAATCTGATTAGGTGCCTGGCATTCAGAATCATTGAGCGCCTATTGTACAACATGAATAAAAATGTGCTGAACTTCAGCTGCTTAATAGAATAGATAAAATTATAATTTACTAGGTTAATACATCACAAGAAATAGGGCTGCTTCCCTTTGGAGAACCTGGAGACCTGGGATCCAGAGCACCGAGCCTAGAAACTCATTTGAACTCTGAAGAACCCTTAGCAACAGATAACAAACAGGGCGGAATCCAGAAAAAGGAGCATGTGCTCCCACCTCCCACCAAATTCCTCCTCTGCTCTGGTATTTGCCACATCTGGAATACACCAGTTCTGATGATGTTTTTATAGGATTGGCTTGAAAGGCAATTGCCCTGGAACATTTGACTTTTAGTGTCCAAATGATCGCATCTAGAATATATAAAAAGGGGAAACTGCGATCGACTTCAGCATCCCAACCCTAATTCCCTTCCTTTCTACTCAGTTAATAGGTCTCAAGTGACTGTTTTAGGACTATGTTCAGAAGCTCTCAATTTTTTTTTCATTCCCTTTGAAATGTTATCTCTCCTGATTCACAATATCCCCTCTCCAGCAAAAAAGCAACAATTAAAATATGCTGTGGCTTTTCTTTGAAAAGGAAGAATGGGGTGGGAGCAAGGGTGGGGCAGAAAGGAGCACATGGGTTTGAAACCAAGGGAAGATACATGTGGCTAATATAGACTCACAGAGAGGCAGGAGGGAATACACCCTGGTATTTCCAGTCTCTCCCTTTTGATGCCATTGACTTCCCAGCAATGGAGAAGAGGAGAGAATGCCTGTTGTGAAGCTCCTAAGAACCATGTTCCAAAGATCAGCTTGAACTTGATGTTGATTGAATAGTGATGCTGATTGTCCCCAGTCATTCTTTAGGGAAGGAGCATGGACAAATGAACCCAAGGATATAAATGGATTTGAGCTGTGAGTGCATGATTGCTGATCACTACAATCATCATCCACAAACATATCTGGGTAAGGGCAGGGACTCTTTCAACACTAGGGATTTCATAACCGTGGACACCCATGGAAACCTGTTGTTTGAATATTTGTTGGTTAAATAGGCTGTAAGGGCCCCCAGATAGTCAAACCTATTTAAATGGACTTTTGCTATCTTCTTTGGAAAATCCAACATCCAAGGTCATTCCCACCATTCTCCCCCTTGTGTGCCCTGCTTCCGCCACACTGGCTTCCTTGCTGTTCCATGAACGTACCAGTGAGGCTGCCACCCCAGGGCTCTCATACCTGACATTTCCTCTATCCGGAATTTCTTTTTCAGATAGCTATATATTATTGCTCCATTGCCTTCTTAGGTCTTTGTTCAAATGTCACCTTCACAGAGAATTTATCCCTCTCACCTCTGTAGCATCTCCAGTTCACTCTGCTTGATCTTTCTGTTGTTATTTTTTGAGTCTGGGTCTTATTCTGTAGCCCAGGTTGGAGTGCAGTGGCACAGTCATGGCTCACTGCAGGCTCTACCTCCTGTGCTCAAGGGATCCTTCCACCTTTCCTTCTGAGTACCTGGGACCACCATGCCTGGCTAATTTTACTTATTTAGTTTTTGGTAGACCTACAGCCAACTAGCCAACTCTCTGAGAGAAGAAATGATTGCTGTTTTAAGCCTGAGTTTTAGGGTGATTTGTTACCTGGTGACAGTGCACTGATGCAGCAGTCAGTGCTGGGTTAGGGTGCATCCATGTTCCAGCTCACAGGAAGCAGGTAGAGCCCAGAGAAACAATGCAGTGAGGTCTGGAGGTAGCACAGATCACATCTGCTTACACCCCCACGTGGTCACACATTGCCAAAAGCTGGGAGTAGGGGTGGGGCTGGGAAAGTTAGTCTCTGGTGGGATGGCATGTTTAGCTACCACTCTCTTGGTATGGAAGAAAGGGAGAAGGGATTTTAGGGGATAGCTGGCGGTATCTGCAACATGCGAACCATACAAGAAATGCCCTATTCAGGAGAAGTGAAAGAGACCATCAGAAGAGATTCCCCAGAAAAGCAAAATGCTTGAGCTGAAGCTTGGAAGAATGAGTAGGAGTTTGCCAGATGGGAAAGACAGGAAAAAGTGATCCAGGCAGAAGAAACAGTATATACTAAAAGGAAAGATATACAGGAAACCATGGCTTGATCAGGGGGTGGTGAAGAGATTGGTGTGATTGGAGTGTCATAGATGGTGCTGGAAGGAGAGCAGATATAGGCAGAGGCATAGCATGACTAAGATATCTGGGCAACTGAGCCAGCATGGCATGTGGTATTTGATTTTACTTTCCATCCTCATAGATTGTTGTGATTTTTATATGGTTACAGGAAAAAAATGCTTCAACTGGCAGAACTGATTGTGTGTATTTTTCTGTCCTATCTGACTTTTTTTCTCCTAGGAAATGGGGAGGTAGGCTTGTGCTGTGACTTGGGTGCTCCCATGATGGTCCTCACCCTTATGCCTTCAGGGAACCACAGTGTACCTTTTCCAAAGCTCTGCAATTTCACTTCAAACTTTCCATCTTCCCTTCTCCAGATGCTGTCTGGGAAGCACACATGTTTTCTCCCCACCTCTCCAGTTCCTGACTTCCACGCAGAAACTAAATGAAGCCAAAAGATTATCCTAGCCCGAGAAACAGGGCTTATAATTTTCACCACCTTCACTGTTGGACAGTAGAGATGCTATAATGCAGCCTGTCACATGGGGTTCGTTGTGTGGGAATCACCTCTGACAGCTGGTTGGCCTAACCCTCTAGTCCGTTATCCACATAAGAGCCCCGTCTCCTGATACGTTCATCAGGGTGGGCCTCGTCTGTTCTGGACTTCGCTTCTGCTTGCTTCCTTTCCCAGGCCTGGCTAACAGAAGCTGGAGCTCACATTTTATGTGGCTTCCTGGTCTTTATTCCTTTTAAGTGCACTCCACGGAGAAGAGCTTTATAGAGAGATGAAATTTATGTAGTGTCAGCAGAACCCAGCCCCAGATGTCCCAGTGCTGGAAGAATTCTATCAGGCAGGTGCTGCTAAGCGTCTGCTTCACTTAGGGTCTGATAAATCACAGATGTCTTAACATTTGCAACCATCAGCATGAAGTCCGGATACAATCACTCAGGATTCCTAAACTCCTCTTCTTAACACTTGTAAAACAGCCCAATCTTCAGCACACTAAGCCAGCCAAATTAAGCAAATGGGGAAAATAAAAACTCCTTTTAAATCCATTGTTTTCTATAGAAAAGCTCATTCTCCATGTGAATTTTTGGAAAAGTTCCCCCATGACAAAATGTGCCTGCAGCTATGCCAGGCAGAGAAAGTAGAGAAGCAACCCTGCTGCTAGTGTGTGTTCTGTAACCATTTTGGAAGAGACTTAGAATGTGACTTTCAGACAATGCTAAGTGTTGATTCCCTCTGAAGATATTATTCTGGGAAGCTCCTTAGTGGCCAGAAGAAAATGGGTCTCTTCTTGGGGGCTGATGGTGTTGCAATGGGAACACTAGAACTTCTGTGTCCTGGAAATGTCCTAGCCACCTGCTGAGTCCCTCCCCATAAAAAGGGAGGCAGCCCAAGGGGTCTCCTCACCCATCACTGATCATGCTCTTTGGTCTGTGAGAGCTGATTAGACTAGGAGAAGACCTGACCACAGACTTGCAGACCTATAGGCTGGTAGGTCAACAGAGTTTACCCAATAAGAATAAGGACAGAAACCAGCTGGACCAAAGACTTTTCTCTCAGGATTTAACTAGAAAACATAGCCAGAGAGTAAGCATTGGGTAAAGCAAACAAACCTGAAGAAAAATAGAGACAGAGTGAGTGAATGAATCCTAGCTGCCAGAATCTTGGGGAAGGAACCAACAAGCTCCCATGTCTGATCCAATTTAGAAATAATTCAGTGGCCAGAGCAACATTATATCCAAGTCCAGGGCTCAGTCCACAAAATAACAAGAAAAGCAAAAGTTTGTTCAACCTTTGCTGTGTGCCAGGCACCATTCTGAGCGCTTCACATATATTGCCTCATTTAATCCTCACAACAATCCTGTGAGGTGCTTCTATCACTCTCTCCTTCCAAACAGACACAAACAGGATAAGCAATTTTTCTACAAACACACTGTTGGTAAGTGACTGAAAGAGGACTTGCACTTGGCAGATGTTGTGTTTTTACAAATTGAATTTTTGTGGCAACCCCTTGTCAAGAAATTCTATCAGCATCATTTTTCCCACAGTGTCTGCTCACTTTTTGTCTCTGTATCACATTTTAGTAATTCTATCAATATCTCAAACTTTCTTTATTATTATTATATCTATCATGAGGAACTGATCTAACTCTCTTCAACTGTACGAAAGCTGATATAAGTGAGGAAGCTGCAGAAGAAAAGATTGAAGACGATAGAGGTTGGTTCATGAGGTTTAAAGAAAGAAGCCTTCAGCCGGGCTCAGTGGCTCAGCCTGTAATCCCGTGCTTTGGGAGGCTGAGGTGAGTGGATTGCCTGAGCCCGAGGGTTCGAGACCCACCTGGGCAACTTGGCGAGACCTCATCTCTAGAATAAAAAAAAAAAAAAAAAAATTAGCTGGGCGTGATAGCACGCGGCTGTAGTTCTAGCTACTTGGAAGGCTGAGGCGGAAGGATCGCCTGAGCCCAGCAGGTCGAGGCTGCGGTGGCCGGGAATGGCCACTGCACTCCAGTCTGGGCAACAGAGTGAGACTCCAACTCAAAAAAAAAAAGAAAAGAAAGAAACCTTCTTTGGAACATAAAAGTATAAGGTAAAACAGCAAATGCTGATGTAGAAGCTGTATCAAGTTCTCCAGAAGACCTAGCTAAGATAATTGATGAAGGTGGCTACACTAAACAATAGATTTTCACTATAGATGAAATAGCCTTATTTTGGAAGAAGACGCCACCTAGGACTTTCATAGTTAGAGAGAAGTCAATGCTTGGCTTCAAAGGACAGGCTATTTCACTTGTTAGGAGCTAACACAGCTAGTGACTTTAAGTTGAAGCCAGTGTTGATTTACCACTCTCCAAATCCTAAGAATTATGCTAAATCTATTCTGCCTCTGTTACATGAGTGGAACTACAGAGCCTGGATGACAGCACATCTATTTTCAGCATGCTTTACTGAATATTTTAAGCCAATTTTTGAGAACTACTTCTCGGAAAAAAAGATTCCTTTCAAAATATTCCTGCTCATTTACAATGCATCTGATTACCCAGGAGTTCTGATGGAGATGTATAGGGAGATTAATGTTTCCTGCCTGCTAACACAACATCCATTATGCAGTCCATGGATCCAGGAATACTTTTTACTTTCAAGTCTTATTATTTAAAAAATACGTTTCACAAGGCAATAGCTGTCATAGTAAGTCTTTTGACATATCTGAGCAAAGTAAATTGAAAGCCTTCTGGAAAGGATTTACAACTCTAGTTGCCATTCAGAACATTTGTGATTCATGGGAGGAGGTCAAAATATTAACATTAAAAGGAGTTTGGAAGAAGTTGATTCTAACCTTCATGGATGACTTTAAGGAGTTCAAGTCTTCAGTGGAGGAAGCAATTGCAGATGTGGTAGAAATAGCAAGAAAGCTAGAATTAGAAGTGAAACCTGAAGATGTGACTGAATTACTACAATCTCATGATAAATAACTTTAATGAATGAGAAGCTGCTTCTTATGAGTGAGCGAAGAAAGTAGTTCGTGGGATGGAATCTACCTTGGTGAACATTGTTGAAAGGACAACAAAGGATTTAGAATATTACATAAACTTAGTTGATAAAGTGGTGGCAGAGTTTAAGAGTATTGACTCCAATGTTGAAAGAAGTTCTACGGTGGGTAAAATGCTACTGAACAGGATCACATGGCAAGAAGAAATCTTTCATGAAAGAAAGAGTCAATCTATGTAGCAAACCTCACTGTTGTGCTATTTTAAGAAATTGCCACAGTCACCTCAACCTTCAGCAGCCACCACCCTGATCAGTCATCAATATTAAGGCAAGACCCTCTACCAGCAAAAAGATTATGACTCGCTGAAAGGCTCAGATGATCTTCAGCATTTTTAGCAATAAAGTACTTTTAAAATAAGGTACATACTTTTTTAAAGACAAAATGCTGTTGTATACTTAATAGACTATAATACAATGTAAATGTAATTTTTAGACATTATGGAAATCAAAAAGTTGTGTGACTTGCCTTAGTGAGATATTCACTTTATTGCAATTAAATATTGTTTAATTTTGTTGTGGTGGTCTGGAACTAAACCCACAATATCTCCAATGTATGCTTGTGTGTGTTTAACAGACAGCATTATTTGATTGCAAGCAAAGAAACTAACCCTACCAATTTGACCAAAGGGATTTTATCCGATGAAATGAGGTAGCTCAGAGAGTGTAAGGAAATACTGAAGACTCAGAAGTCAGAGTAGCTCAGAACTCTGGGTATCAGTACCGAAGGGACACCGCCACAGTGGGCTGAAGAAGCTCTAACACTCTTCCTGCAAATTCCAAGCAAAGAGACCACTGGTCTATTGAGGTTTGAGTCCATCACCCACCCTTTGGCTTGAGAGAGCAGGGCACTGGGTGGATCATCCCTTCAAGACCACACACAGCCAGGGAGCAGAGGCTCACCAGAAGATAGCTGGGGAGCGTTTTTCCTGAAAAGGGAATGGTTGCTAAGTAGGCAAAACCAAAACACGCCCACTGCAGGATCATTATAGTGAATTAAGGAGATGAAAATCCCTTGAAATACTACCATCCAGAAATCAAGTTGTAACATTTTGGTGACTATTCTTCCAGTCTCCTCTCTTCCTTGTGAGATTTTATAAAAATATCGCTACCTCTTTTCCACTGTCTCTTAGGTCCAGCTTTAAAAAAAGCTGCTGATTTCTCTCAAATTTTCCCTCCTTCACTGCCTCAAGCTCAGTGTTTCTCCAAAGATCTGTGGTGAAGAGCCAGTTTTGTTTTTAAAAAAATTTCCGATCTATTCCTGACCATTACTTTTGTAAAATACAGTAAAATTAATTGCCAGGGAAAATATAAGAAAAAAAACAGGTAAATAAAGTACATTCCCAATTTTTTTAATTCTTAGGTTCAGTAGACAAAAAATTACTTATTTGTTATATGTGGGTGTGCATGTGTATATATAATGTTATCAAAGTTTCTAAACTCTCTCACTTCCCGTAGTTGCCTTAGAGTAGACTGGTAACAAACAGACTTGGAAGACACTCTGAGCAGTATTGTTAGAATACTACTCTTGTTGTTATTGTTAGATAACACCAACCCTGTCTTTCAGTCTCAGCTAAGACATCACTTCCTCCAGGAAGTCTTTCTGACAAACCTCCCAAACCCCATATCTGGGCTGGGTGGTCTGATAGAATTCTGTGTGTCTCCCTATCAGAACACTGATCAAGCTCTATTTGAAATGGATCCACCTTACTGGTTTGAGGGTGCTGCGAGATGTCACTAGGGGTATCAACCTGTTGCAAAAGTTCAGAGTAAGTGTTCATCACAATCCCTTCTGTAAGCCAACTGGGCAATGGAGGTAAGTCTGTGAAGACTTATTTGTATAAGTGAAAAAAAAAATGCTGTGTGTCATTAACTTTAAGATGCCATGAATTGTAAGATGCACTCTTAGTTCAGTAATATGAAAATAACAATTGCAAGACATCCTGATTTCAGAGATGGAAAAATGTGGGAACGTGTGTCTTTGAACTGATGATATGTGGTTGTTAAAATCTCAGTTGTCTGTCTTTTGAGGAATTATAGTCTCAATTGTCTCCATGGAGAAAAGATTTTGTAGAAAGAAAGGAAACATACAGTAAAGCATATTTACATTTATGATTATGCATATTCCTGCCAAAAAGAGGTTATTGTGGCTTCTTATAAGCCTTTGCAGATATTGTCACTAATCTGTCCTTAATTCCTCTAAATTATGCATGTACTTGGTATTCTTTTTTCCTCATCCTCATCTTACCCCTCAAGTGAGTCAAGTCCTGAGTGGCTGAGTTCGTTTACCCAAGATGTTGCAGTGAGTTACTCATAGAGGAATGGAATTGCTGTTTTCCTTACCTGTGACATTGCCTAAAGCTATGCTGGGAAGATTTCCCTGTAAGACAATCCAGGAAACCTTATTAACAAGACAGGTCTGATCCTGACTCTCCATTTTCATTTTCGTATGGATAACTGATGAGGAATGGCTTTGACAGAGTCATCTATATTGTCTGGTCTGGTAGAGGGTTTCTTTGAAAAGCTCATAAATTGGCCCATTAAAACTATTATCAGTATTCTGGGACTAAACAAAAGCCACAACTGCCAACTCCAAGGATATATAAACATGAATCTATGTTAATTCCAACGTAAAAGTGCACAGAAATCACTTGGTGGCCAAATTTTTATGTATGTTTTGCTCATCTAAAGTAACTGATTGCATAGCTTCCTTTACTTACTGGACATCATTGGGTAATAATCGGTGTGTTTATATACGTTAAAATATCTATTAACCAAATGATTTGAAATTCATCCAACTTGAACCAAAATCAAATTTGGCCAGGGCATGGATAATCCATGCATTCTAGGAATATAAATAATTCATATTAATGTTTAAGAAAATAACAGACAAATGGCAGTAATAGTAATAATGCCAAGACTCTGAGGAAGACAGGTGAGGCCAGAAATAATGAATGGAGGCTTAGAATAGGGACATTTAGAAAATGATGAGCCCAGGTGAGCAGGGGAATATGGCGACAGAACAGGTCAGACTATGAGAGTCTCCGCAAAAGCAAGTGTCCATAAAGACTCTCTGCGTGAGTGGGTGTGTGCCGGTGGGGGAGTGAAAGTCTGTCTGAGGGGAGACTCAAGTTCATGCACCTGGGGCTCTACTCTAGAGGTGACTGTAACCCACCACCGCCCTGAGATTGGAGACCCTGGCATGCAGATTCGTCTGCTGTTCTTGGGGTTCTCTTATAAATTCTCCTGCCTGTTTTAAAAGACAACTACATAGAACAATAATTATAATCAGCAAAACTGACTCAGCGAGATAGATGCCCTTCCCCCATGCTGGAACAGGCACAGACATGTCAGATCTCAGTGGGAGACCTGATCGCACCAATAGTGAGTAGGGTGAGTCTGGATCTGATCCATCCTCCTCCCACAGTAGTCCATGGGGCATCTGACCCACACTGAGAGCAACCCTATCAGCCCGCACTGAGAGCGGAGGGGAGGAGCTGGAGACCAGAACCGCTCCCTAAGGTGGAGGCCTGAAAGAAACCTGGAGTCACAGAAACAGCCAAAGAGTGAGTTTTTTTTTTCTACTTGTTTGTTTTAGTTTTAGTTTTTTTCTTCTCACTTTCTTTCTGTTTTTGTTTGTGTTTTTGTACTTGCTTTGTTTCTGTTATTTTGTTTTTGTTTTTTTTTAGATGTTCTGTTTATGTATGGATATTTTTGAGTTGGAGTCTCACTCTGGTGCCCAGACTGGAGTGCAGTGGCCGCTCTCAGCCACCACAGTCTCGACTTGCTGGGCTCCAGCGATCCTTTTGCCTCAGCCTTCCAAGTAGCTAGAACTACAGGCACACGCTACCATGCCTGGCTAATTTTTGATTTATTGTAGAGACAAGGTCTTGCCAAGTTGCCTGGGCTGGTCTCGAACCTGCAGGCTCAGGCAGTCCTCTTGTCTTGGCCTCCCAAAGTGCTGGGATTACAAGCTGAGCCACCATGCCTGGCCTCTCACTCATCTCTTGTATGTTTTGTTCTGTCTTTTAAAGTTTCTTTTCTATGTTTTTAACAATTTGGCTTAGTTTCATATTTTTGTCCTCGAGCTCTGAAATTCTTTCTTCTGCTTGGTTAACTCTATCTTCCATGCTTATCAGCTTTTTTTTTTTCATTTTTTATTCTGTATTGCTGTTATCTCAGTTATCAACTCCTTCATTCTTTTCTCTTTCCTCTTCTCATTTCTATTTATTCTCTCTATTAATATCTTTATATCTGGGTTTGTGGTTTGAGGTCAGGCATTCTGGGGACTCATTGTTTGAGTTCCGAAGTCTGTATTTTCAGTGGCTAACCTCCCTGGGGTCTGTGTGAGACTCATAATCTTCCTTTAGTTTTTCTTCATTTTATAGGTTTTCCTCCCCCTTTCTGTTGTTCAGGGGTGGGGGGATAGCTTTTATTTGTTTGTTCAAACTCCTATTCTTCCTTATGTAGATCACCTGGTTCTGTTCAATTCTAAAGTTGGACTGGGAGTGGAGGCCTGTGCTTTTTGCAGTGTTGAGATTTAATCAAGGGGTGAGCTGTGATTCAGATGCTATCAGTGGATCCCAGTATCCACTGACAGGTGTGTGGGCCCCTTGGAACCCACTCCCCACTGCCTTACAATCTGTCCATGCAGTGGGATGTCTGTTTGCCCCCTGAAAGCAAAAGGAGATAAGAAAAGAGGGGAAAAAATGGAAAAAGGAAAGAGGAAGACAAAAGGGAGGCAGAAAGATAGAAGAAGAAGAGGGAAAACAGACAGGCATACCAACTAACAAGCAAACAGAGAGACAAACAAAGACAGAAAAACAAAAAAGACAAAAACATACAATCATACAAGCAAACAAACAAAAAAACCCCTGTTGGTGTAGTCTCCCTCAAAAATATCCATACATAAACAGAACATCTAAAAAAAAACAAAAACAAAATAACAGAAACAAAGCAAGTACAAAAACACAAACAAAAACAGAAAGAAAGTATTAAACACAGAAGAAAAGAAAAAAAGAACAATACCACCCTTCCCAAGAATGCAGGAAAAAGATTGAAAACACACATGAATCAATCCCAAAATCATAAGAAAGACAACAAACAAATAAATAAACAAGCAGCAGCAACAACAACAAACTCTATAAGAACCTCATGACAGGGATAAACCCTAACATCTCAATAATTAGCATGAATGTGAATGGACTAAATGCACCACTGAAAAGACATAGAATGGGAAATTGGATAAAATACGATGAGGCAACAATATATTGTCTTCAAGAGACTCATCTCACCAGAAAGGACACACACAAAGTAAGAGCATGGGAAACAAAATTTCAGGGGAATGGAACACAAAAGAAAGCTGGAGTTGTGATCTTAATATCAGACAAAATACCCTATAGGCTATCAAATATTTAAAAAGATACAGAAGGTCACTACATAATGATAAAAGGTTCAACTCATCAACAAGAAATATCCATCCTAAACATATATGCACCCAACATAGGAGCACCAAGTTTCATAAAGCAGCTTTTAGGTAAACTAAAAAAAGATATTGACTCTAACACTATCATAGCTGGGGACTTAAACACCCCACTAACAACCCTAAGACAGATCAACAAGACAAAAAGTCTACAAGGAGATCTGGAATCTCAATGTGACACTTGATCAAATGGACTTAATTGATACCTTCAGAACACTCCATCCAATAACCACAGAATGTGCATTCCACTCATCACCACATGGAACGTACTCAGAGATCAACAACATCTTTGGCCATAAATCAAGCATAAACCGATTCTATAAGATAGAAATTCTGCCATGCACCATCTCAGATCACAGTGGAATAAAAATAAATATCAACACCAACAAAGTTCCCCCAAAACCTACGAAGATATGGACACTAAACAGCATGATGCTAAACAACTCCTGGGTCAACACAGAAAACAGAGATTAAAATATAACTGGAAACAAATGAAAATGAAGAAACATCTTACCAAATCTCTGAGATGCCATGAAAGCAGTACTAAGAGGGGAATTCATATCTCTACAAACACACACGTAGAAAATGGAAAGACCACAAGTTAACAGACTAACAAATTACCTAATGAAGCTGGAAAAGCAAGACCACCAAAATTCTAACTTCAGCAGAAGAATGCCAATTTCCAAAATAAAAGCCCAAATTTGGGACACAGAAAACAAAAATATAATTCAAAAAAATCAACAAAACCAAAAGCTGGTTTTTTGAAAGGTTAAACAAGATTGATGGACCCCCTAGGTAGCCTGACCAAGAAAAAGAGAGAAAAAGTCCAAATAAACACAATCAGAAATGCAAAAGATGATGATACAACTGATCCCGATGATATGCAAAAAATTATCAGAGATTACTATGTAAACATATGGAAGCAAACTTGGAAGCCTAAATGAAATGGAGGAATTTGTGACATCACACAACCTCCCCAGGTTGAAACAAGAAGAAATCAAGACCCTAAATAGACCAATAACAACCCAGGAAATCGACTATGTCATAATAAAACTACCTACAAAAAAAAATCCCTGAACCAGATGCCTTTCCAGCAGAATTCTACAAAACATTCAAGGAGGAGCTGATACCAATCCTATTGAAAGTATTCTAGGTAATCGAGAGAGATGGAACTCTCCCCATCTCACAACATCACACTGATACCCAAACTGGGTAAAGATCTAATAAAGAAAGAGAACTACAGGCCAATATCCTTGATGAACATAGATGTTAAAATTCTCAACAAGGCCGGGCTCGGTGGCTCAGCCTGTAATCCTGCGCCTTTGGGAGGCTGAGGTGAGTGGATTGCCTGAGCCCGCGGGTTCGAGACCCGCCTGGGCAAGCGAGACCTCATCTCCACAATAAAAAAAAAAAAATTAGCCGGGCGTGGTAGCGCACGCCTGTAGTTCCAGCTACTTGGAAGGCTGAGGCGGAAGGATCGCCGGAGCCCAGCAGGTCGAGGCTGCGGTGGCCGGGAGCGGCCACTGCACTCCAGTCTGGGCGAC
>CAUYQG010194670.1:0-18032 GCA_963574415.1 Tarsius wallacei
TGCAGTGGCCATGAGCGTGCCACTGCACTCCAGCCTGGGTGACAGAGTGAGACTCCAACCCTGAAAAGGAAAGGGCAGGGCAGGGCAGGGAAGGGAAGGAAAGGAAAGGAAAAAGACACTATGAAGTGATGAGTATAATGGAAGAATGTTCATGGTTAATGGTAGAAACTAATCAACTGAAAATAAAGAATGTAAGAAGATTTACAAGTTAGAAGAGATAATTTTAGGGCTAGTTTTTGCTATTTTAACAATGAAGGACTGGAACGCACCAGGTAAAATGCAGAGTAGAGAGCAGAAGAGATCAAAACAGAGAAGATGACCGTTTTTGAAACATCAGGTAAAACTCTTACTAATGAATGAGGAGGCACTGGGAAAAATATTATACAGGGCAAACCAGTCTTGAGTGACTCTTCCCAGAAGAGTGATCAAAATTGCTTGGGATTGTGGGATGTCTTGTTTGTTTGTTAGTTTTTTCCAAAATTTGAAAGCATAAAATGGTACTTCACTGGTTAAAAAATAAAAACTAGGCAAACCCTTTGGGTCCCCTCCCACTGTGGGAGCTTTTCTGTCTTCTCAATAAATCCTGCTTTCTAAAAAAAAAAAAAAATAGTAAAAAGTATTTTTTATTTGTTTGGTTTAGAAATCCTTTCTACACTAAAATCATGAATATACTCTCCAATTTCTCTATAGTTATAGAAATATTCCACTATATTTTTAATAAAAGTTTTATATTTTGACTTTTAAATGAATTTCTAAATAATAGTAAAGACAGAAATATTTCCCCTCCATATGGATACCTAATTTTCTCAAGACCACATATTGGCACCTTTGTCAGTTTCTCTCACATATCTGATTCCCACCTACGTGTGCAGCTGGTTCTGGGCTTTTGTTTCCATTCCATTTATTTTAACATAAAATCCACTCTCTTTATTACTCCAGCCATGTAACCAGTCTTAGTCTTCAGAAGTGTTTTGCTTATTTTTGAAATTTGCTCCTCCACATAAATTTTAATATTTTATATCTAATAATTCTAAAACCTAAAATCCTTAATATTTTGTTAGTCCTATTGAGTGTCTTTCATTTGGGCTTGGTAATTTTTTGAGATCCTATTTTTGGAGCCCTTAATCTGTGGTACTCTCGAGGGCTGACATGGAAATTCTTTCCTTGAAAGATCATTTGTTTCCATCTCCTGGAAGCCAGGGAAAGCTAACAGTACAACCAGGGATGAACTTAGCCAGATTTTCAGAGCCCTGGCTTGATGTTGAAGTTTTAGGATGGACCTTCCCATCTGCCTCATCTCCTAGGTAGTGAAAATGAGCATTTGCCTCTGGACAACCTCAATTTTATGTTTTCTTCCAAATGAACCTTTCTTTGGTTTCAGCTCATTATTAGATTTTTATTTTGTCTCTTGGACATTGCAGATCTTCATTGTTTCAGAAAGCCCAGAAATGCATAACATTTTTGTTATAATTTATCTGAGTCCTAATTCTATCCTATCAAAAAGGCCCTTCAGGGCATCTAAGTTGCCATCCGTCTGGAAGCAGAAATCCTCATTCTTGTTTGAACTCCTCCCTATTATGCTTTTACCACGCTATTCTCCATCACCCTTTCTTGTGAAGACCACCAGTATCTCCAAATTCAATATTTAATTATCAGTCTTCATCTTACCCAATCTTTCAGTACCACGTAACACATCTGATAGTCCCTACTTTAATCTAAAAATCTTGTTTCCCAAAGCTCAAATTTCAAAAGATTTTTTTTAATGGTAAAAAAAATCCCTCCGGCCAATGTTTATTAAGACCCACCCACCTCCCTTCTCAGATGCAATCAATGGATATTCTAGGTAACTTTATTAGAGGTGTGTTATTGATGTGTGTATAACTTCACTGAGAGAACGGACGTCTTCCTTTCCTTCCTTTAGTAACTTCCTACCTAGGAATATCACACAATCTCAAGTCTCTTACGTTCATAGTGTTTCAAATTTATACATATATATCTATTCACATATTTATAGGTAAAAAAATAACTAGGGGCAAATGTGCTAACAAAAGTGCAATATCCATTTTGCTGTTATTTTAAATGTGATCTATCATCTTACATATCTTCCAACTGGTTGTTTTCCAACAGGGTTCACAAGATATACAATCACGTTGTCTGCAAATAATGATTTTCTCTTACTTTCCAACTTTGATACCAATAATTTATTTCAAAAATGATATTTTCTATTCATTCAAAATAATCTTAACTAATGGTCATGATAATAGACTCGCTTATTGTAATGACTTGCTTGTAATACATCTGGAATTTCCTCATTATGAATAAATGGGATTGGAACATTTTTCATCTAATCCTATTGTAGAGTTTTATGTTTCCAGTATTTAAAAAAAGGGGGGGGATATTGACCTTTGTTCTGATGCCTTTTGCGCATTTATGGAAAAAAATTTTCTTCCTAAATGTCTTAGTAGGATACACTATCTTTTCATGTGCTGCTGACTGTGTGTGCTAATATCCTATTTGTGAGTTTGGCATATATAAACCTTTATTTACATTTATTTATTAGATCAGGAATCAGCAAAAGACCTGTCAAGGACCAAATGGTAAATATTTTAAGCTTAATGGGAAGCATGAAATCTCTGTTACACCTTCTTTTTTACAACCCTTTAAAATTGTACAAACTATTTTTAGTTCCAGCTATCTCTGGATTTACACATGATTTTTTTAGTCATTCCGTTTTAACTTATCTATTGGCTTTTTTGTGTATTTTGTATTTTATTTTTTTTAATTTATTTATTTTTGAGTTGGGGTCTCACTCTGTTGCCCAGGCTGGGGTGCAGTCGCAAAGCTCACAGCCACTGAAATCTCAAGCTGCTGGACTCAGGCAATCCTCCCGCCTCAACCTTCCAAGTAGCTCGAACTACAAGCACATGCCACCACACCTGGCTAATTTTTTGATTTATCGTAGAGAGAAGGTCTCACCAAGTTGCGCAGACTGGTCTTGAACCCCTAGGTTCAGGCAATTTTTTCACCTCCGCCTTCCAAAGTGCTGGGATTACAGGGGTGAGCCACTGCGCCTGCATACTGCCGTCCTTTTTCTTTGTATTTTTTATATGACTAGTCCAAGGATTACAATATCCATACCTAGCCACTCACGGTCTACTTAGAGTTAATATTTTGCTACTTCATGTAAAATGTAGAAACCTTACCCCCAAAAAGACCCTGTTACTCCCCCGACAACCATCACTACTTTGTAACAGACAACGCATTTTACAGACTCATATATTGATAATCCCACTGGACAACAATAGAGTTTTTATTTCAAGCCATGAATATAAAATAATAAGAGTCATTAATATTTACCCAGACATTGGGCTGGGCTTGGTGGCTCAGCCTGTAATCCCAGCACTTTGGGAGGCTAAGGTGAGTGGATTGTCTGAGTCAGCGGGTTTGAGACCAGCCTGGCCAACTTCACGAGACTTCATCTCTAAACTAAATTAAAAATTAGCCATGCATGGTAGCACATGCCTGTAGTTCTGACTACTTGGAAGGCTGAGACGGAAGGATCACTGGAGCCCAGCAGGTCGGAGCTGGGGTGGCCGTGAGTGTGCCACAGCACTCCAGCCTGGGCAAGAGTGAGACTCCAACTCAAAAAAAATTTTTTTTACCCAGACATTAACCATGACTATTGCTCATTTTTCATTTCTGAAGTTTCAAATTTCTCTCTAGTATCGATTGCCTTCAGCCTAAAAAAACTTTAGAATTTATTTTATTTTATTTTTGAACTGGAGTCTCACTCTGTCACCCAGGCTGTAGTGTGTGGCATTCTCACAGCCACCGCAGCCTTGACCTGCTGGGCTTCAGCGATCCTTCCACCTCAGCCTTCCAAGTAGCTGGAACTACAGGCAGGCGTCACCACGCCTAGCTATTTTTTTTATTTATGTAGAGACAAGGTCTCACCAAGTTGTTCCGACTGGTCTTGAACCCCTGGGCTCAGGCAATCCTCTCGCCTCAACCTCTCAGAGTGCTGGGATGACAGGCATGAACCACTGTGCCTGGCCTAGAATTTATTTTAAAGCAGGTCTATTGATGATTTTTCTTAGTTTTTCTTCATTTCCATAATTCTTGAAAGATATTTCACTGGACACAGAATTCCATATAACTTTAAAGATGTTATTCCCCCTGAATTGTATCCCATATCTTTACAATTAAATTTTTTTTAAAAAGATGTTATTCCACTGTCATCTGTATCCATGGTTTCCGATAAGAAATTTACAGCCATTCAAATAATTCTTCCTTAAACGTAATGTGTCATTTTTCTCTGACTGCTTTCAAGGTGTTTATTTAGCTTTGGTTTCACTATTTTGAACATAAAGTACCTGGGTGTGGTTTTAATTGAGTTTATCCTGTTTCTTATTTAAGGCAAGCATCTTGAATCTATAAATATATGTCTTTCCTCAACCAAATGTTGGACATATCTTGCCATTGTTTTTTCAAAAATTTTTTACACTAAACTCTTTTTTCTCTTCTGTTATGGGCTGAATCCCACAAAGTTCATATGTTGATGTCCTAAGTCCTAGTACCTCAGGATGGGGCAGTATTTGGATGTAGGGTTTTAAAAGAGGTAATTAAGGTTAAGTAAGATCACGAAGGTGGGCCTTAATACAATATGTCCAGTGTCCTTACAAGAAGAGGAGATTAGGACAGTAAGACCACGTGAGGACAGAGAAAGAAGATGGCCACCTAAAGCCAAGGAGAGAGGCCTCAGGAGAAACCAACCGTGCCCACACCTCCAGAACTGTGAGATGATAAACATCTGGGTGAAGTCTCCCATCTGTGGTATTTGTTATGGTAGCCCTAAAAAACTAATACATTTTCCTTTTGGAACTCCAATGACATGCATATGAGATCTTTTGATATAAGGTCACTGGTCTTGAATACCTTTTAAAAATGTATTCTTATGATTGTTTCCTTTTTTCTCTTTTCTTTGGACTGGATACTTTCCATTAATTTTCATGTTCACTCATTCTGTCTTCTGTCATCTCCATTCTGTTATAGAGTCCATATAATGAATTTTTCACTTGAAATATTATAGTTTTCAGGTCTGAAATTTCCACTTGGTCTTTTAGAAATAGTTCTTTTATTTGTGATGTTTATTTTTCCATTCACTTTGAGAGTGTTTACCTTTATCTTATGAAGCACAATTATGGCTGTTTTAAATTGTTAGGTGCATGCTGACTCTCCTTTACCAGTCTTCCATATATGATCCTCTCTAACTTTCTGTTTCTTTCCAGCTCATTTTGGACACTTTATTTCTGTATTTCTGTTCTGCAAGTCCTTTACTGCATTTTCAGCAAACCTGTGCCCTTTCCAGTTTTACACATTTTGCTGTTGGGATATTTTTACTTCTAATTCATTCCTGGGCATTGATAATGTCCTCCTGGGGTCTCTCCAGAGATCTCTGGCATTCCTCTCCTATGTTCTTTGTAGTCCGTCTGTGCTTCTACATCATAAAAGCAACTGCTTACTTAATTTCTAAAATATTCATAGTGAAATGTTTTGTCATCCTACTATCTCCTTCGTGAGATATTTTTCAGAGGAGTGTTTTTTCACTGGCTACTTTTGCCTGTCCTCTCTCTCTGTCTCTCTATATCTCTCTCTCTCTCTCTCTCTCTCTCTCTTTCTCTCTCTCTCTCTCTCTACATATACACACACACATACATATTACATATGTGTGTGTGTATATATGCCTTTTTCTTATGAAAGCTTCTATGTATCCTGCCTTAGTTGCTTACAAACAGGATTTTACATTTAAATCTGATCATCTTTCATTTCTCCCAGAAAAATCTCTGGACTTTTTCACAGGCAAAATCACTTTTATCCCCAAACTGATACAAAGATAACATTACGTAGCTGGGCTCAGTGGCTCAGCCTGTAATCCCACGCTTTGGGAGGCCGAGGTGAGTGGATTGCCTGAGCCCACGGGTTCGAGACCCACCTGGGCAACTTGGCGAGACCTCATCTCTACAATAAAAGTCAAAAAATTAGCCGGGCATGGTAGCGCATGCCTGTAGTTCCAGCTACTCGGAAGGCTGAGGCGGAAGGATCACCGGAGCCCAGCAGGTCGAGGCTGCGGTGCCCGGGAGTGGTTACTGCCCTCCAGTCCGAGTGACAGAGTGACACTCCAACTCAAAAAAACAAAAAACAAAGATAACATTATGTTATGCAGCTAAGACTTTTGCAAGTGATTCCACCCTGAAGCCCACTTCTGCTGCTTCTCAAAACCAAGGCAGGTAGGTGATAGGGAAACGACCTTGTTCAATACACAATCTTGTTCAATCCTTTCCTTGTTTTAAATAAGGGCTATAAAGGTTGTGCACCTCGGGGTATGTGTCTCACATTCATGAAATTCTTTGCATTTCCTTCTGAGGTCAGCTGCCCTGAAACTCTCTCTCTGGTTCATGTGTATGCAAGTCAGATTTATTTTTTTTTAATTTTTATTGTTCAGCAGTTTGTCTGCTTACTTCATGATTTCAGGTTTTAGTTATTTCTCAGATTTGTTGAAAATTAGAATTTATAACTTGTTTCTCAGTCTCCTGGCTTTGGATGATTTATAGGAACAGGGGGGGAAATGCTGACTTCATATTTCCATATTCAAACCAGAAATTCCTTTCCTTCTCGAAAAGTATCTCGACTTAGCCTCCAGGGTATCATACTCTCTCCTCCTCCTCCCTTATGCACAGGACTTCTAAGTGTTGTAAGGTCTTGAGTCTCAGTCTCTTCCCTTATCTGTGCACATCCACTCCCCAAGGCACTCTCATGACTTTGCATACTATCTTTTAGCTGACGACTTCCAAATTCATATCCGTACTCTTGTTTTCCCCCAGACTCCAGATTTTTATGTCCACATGCCTAATCACTATCCAAACTTAATAATCTCAATTCTGACATTTCTTAAAGAAATCCCTTAAAAATTTCCCTTTAACTGCTCCTCTGCAATTTTACCATTTCAGTAAACACATCCCCACCCCATCACCATATTCTGGGTGCTCCAGGCAGAAGGAACTGCCTGGTCAAATCTTTGGGGCAGGGGTTTGTTTTATGTTTACAAAACTCTGAGATTATCCCTAACTCCTCTCTCTCTCTCTCACCCTTCACATCCCATTCTACAGAATATCCTACTGACTCTACTCTCAAAATGGGAGAGAAAAACAGGAATTAAGCAGAAAGCTGACCTCAAGGGTCTTCTTTTAAGTAAGCAGCTGCATGCCATTTCCCTTAACTGCAATCTCTGCTTCTGTAAACACGCTTTACTGCACCTCATATGGAAATGTTCCTAAAGCTGTCTGCTTCAGTGCTTGTGTGGAAGTAACCGTTCCCAGTCCTAAATTTAAAACTGTAAACCCACCAATGGCAAACCCATGTAACCACAAAAAACTCTATGAAAGCAGCTTGAAACTGAGGGTTGGGGTTCAGGTTTTGGGAGGCTTCTCCACCAAAGACTTCCAGAATAAATGCCTTTGAATCTCCTCTTGGTCTCCGATGCCTGTTCTGAGTGCATTCATTCCTGTTCCCGGTGAGTTGCTGCAACAAAAACATCTAGCCACATTTCATCACCTCCACCACCTTGAAAGTCTAATCTCTGTCATCTCTAATCCAATCCACTGCAAAGATCCCAGAACTGTTGAGAGCTGAATCCATCAACACCTACAAAGTTCATCAACATGACTTTACTATTCCAGGAAGCTTCTATTCAGGAAGATAAAAGTTGCAAACGACTTTATGGTTCATATCAACTTTCCCAAAACATTTTTAGACAGACTATTCAACTCTCCTATAGATAATCAACTGTTTATTCTGAAGGACCCTTCAATCTTTGTTGTATCCGCAAATTCTAGACCATTCTATTGTAATCCTTACCCATTGGTATTCAAGCCCCTGCATTAAAAAAAGACACCTTAAACCATATCCTCTAATTGCAAAAATCACTTGACTTTGTTCACTTCCTTCCAAGTTGCTACTGAGGCTCTGTCAGAATTAGCAATATATTCAACTATGCCTTAAAAATAGGTTATTTTGAGGGAGCCAGCATTCCACACTGCTTTTCTGCTTCTACATTTGTTACCACCCTTGCCTAGGAGCCAGAGGAATGCTTTTCAAATACACTCTTTTGCTGAAATCATTAATAACTACCCACTTCACCCAGAAAATAGTCAAAATCTTTACCATGTTCCTATAAAACTGGACATTATCTGGCCTTTGGCTACCTCTATCATATTCTTGGCTGTTTGCCTCCTTATTCCCAGAACACATAAAACAAATCCCTGCCTCAAAGATTTGACCAGGCTGTTCCTTCTGCCTGGGGCCCCCAGAAGTCACAAGACTCTGTTCTCACTTCTTTCAATTATCCACTTTAATGTTGATCCCGTCAAAAAGGCATTCTCTGATCATCTTTTATTATTTTATTTATTTATTTTTGAACTGGAGTCTAACTCTGTCACCTAGGCTGGAGTGCTGTGGCACACACGCTCACAGCCACCCCAGCATCAACCTTCTGGGTTCCAGCAATCCTTCCGCCTCAGCCTTCCGAGTAGCCGGAACTACAGATGCGCACTACCACACCCGGCTATTTTCTATTTTATTGTAGACACAAGGTCTCGCCAATTTGCCTGGACTGGTCTCGAACCCACGGGCTCAGGCCATCCATTCGCCTCGGCCTCCCAAAGTGCTAGGATGACAGGCTGAGCCACTGAGCCTGGCCAACATTCTCTTTTCTTTAGCTTACTGCATGAAATAACACAGTATATAACACATGTAGCATACGCAATATATTCATGACTGCTTGTGACAGTTCCGGTCAACAGTTACAAAGTTTCTGGGGAGTTGGGATTTCAACTGCACGACGCCCCGACTCCTGCGCTGCTCCAGGTCAACTCTGCGTATGAACATGGAGCACTGTTTTCCGGTGTCAGCAGGATCTTGCCCGTCATCCTCTTCCCAGGCGTGGGAGGTGGTGGTGTTCCCAACTTTTCCCCGCCCGTGTGACCTTGAGGTTCCTCCACAAGAGGCGCAAAGGACTTCCCCCCACCTGACTCTAGGTTTGGCCGCGTGACTTGCTTGGGTCAGCCGTGTGTGGTGAGAGTGACAACGTGCCAACCTTGAGCCTGGCCCTTACGAGGCTGGCGCGTGTCTCTGCTTGTGCAGGTAAGCTTCGCCACCCTCCGTGGTGGGAACATGCCCAGCCACTCCGCCGGTCCAGGGAGCAGATGTGGAGGCGTGCAGGCAGGGCTGGGCCCAAGCCCTGTGCAGCCAGGCCCCCCTGCTCAGGGGTCTTCCAGCCAGGCAGTGCCCAGACATGTGTGAGATTAAATGATGATGTCAAGCCAGTGAGCTTTGGGGTGGCTTTCTACACTGTGGCAGCTACTGGCGGAGGCAACAGAGAGTTGGTTGACCTGCGGTTCATTAGCTGTTGTGAAGGAGGCATGGAAAGGATTGGCCTACGATTCCCACCGACTCCCGTGAAAGCACGTGTGGAAGAGGGGACTAACCCGAGGAGTGTGAGGCCCCAGGAGGAAAGGTGTCCCTGACCGCATGGAAAGCCTGGCAAGAAACATCTAGCAGCTCTGAACCTGCTGAGTAGTTTTTGTTTTTTTTTAAAACACAGGTGCTCAGTTTCCTCCACATGTATCTGTCTTGACCATTTTCTCTCGTTGTTTCTTTTATCGGCATAGCAAGGGCTCTCTCTCCCTTTGATTCACACCCAACAGAACGCCTGCCTTTCTCTGCTTGTCAAAGGCTCTCATACACATGCTAGGTCAGAATTCATATCTCTTTGTCCATGCCCAAAATGTGTCACACATTTTCTAAAGCTGTGGGGGGAAGCTGAGGGGTTTAATCTCTTTGGTACAGGCTCCATTGAATTACCAGCTTGGCACCTTGGCAGGCCCTGTTCCTGCCATCAGCTTTTGACAGGGAGAGAAAGAGAGAGCGAGTGAGTTCAGTGTGGTGGCAGCAACAAGGGACCTTGGGAATCCCAGGAGGGGGCAGAATCTTGTCCTGCCATTGACCCTTCTGTTTCCTGCTTCTTTGCTCAGCAGCTCTTGGGCGGATTTAGAAAAAGCCTTGTCTGAGAGGAAGGATGACCTCTGAAACGGTACCTTGCCAAGTTTGGTAGCAGCCATGTTAAACATTGCTCTTTTTTCTGTCTCCTTTCTGTGCTGGTGTGTGAAGGCAGTGGGTGTTTTAGGGCATCACCGTGTCAACTGTATGGACACAGGCCCCTCAGAATCTTAGTTGTCGATCAGTGATGCCTTCAGCCTCCGGGTGGTGTGGTGAACCAGCCCACACCTGCACTGACCGGTTCTTGGGACCAGAGACCACCTGGGCTGGAAGAAGGGGAAGACTCCTGTGCCAAACTCCCCTCACTAGTGCTGAGCCAGGCAACTCCCATTGCTAAGTTTCGGACTTGTCTTTGCCTTTGAAAGGATGCACCGGGATGTTGCCTGAGGCGGTGAAAGTGGTGGCGGAGGTGGAGGAAACCCAGTAAAATGGCAGAGGGAGGTATCCTCACTTTCCAGGCTCACAGAAGGAAGCCGATTCATTAGTTAAGTGGCAGTAACGATGCTTGTTCAGAGGAGAGCCTGTGCATGGGGAACCGACTTCTTAAAATCAGACTGTTGCCTCATGATGAGAACCAACACAGGACAGAGTGCGGCAGGTGAGGCCTTCCCATCTGTGACAGAGTGTCATGTGGCTACGTGTGGAGGTTTTTACCTTGGAGATGGTGAGGGGAGGGTCACCTTTATCGGCAAATGGGCCTAGGACTTTGACGCTCAGAGCAGAGTGTGGCATCAGGAGCAATGCCATCTGCAGGCCCTGTAGGTGAGGCCTCACTGCCGCACCCAATGCCTGGTCTACGGCCACCTCAACTCACCTTCCTGACTAAACCCTGTGAAAGGCTCCCTGTTGCCCTGAATGAAATTCTTCCTTCTGCCCATGAAATGCACGGTCCGGTCCGGTCCCTTTCACCCCCACTGGCACCATTCTTTTCTCCCAGCCAGCCATGACCCCTAGCTGCGTTCCCACAGTGGCCGGCCCTTAGCACACTCCTTTCCCTCTGCTTGGACGGTCCTTCCCCACTCCCTTTCCACTGGCGACTGTAACTTATCCTTCGGGGCTCGGCTTTTACGTGACTTCCTCAGAGAAGCCCCCTGGGCTCTCCCGTCAGGTCCTTCTACTGTGAGCACGTGCGGCACTGCTTGTCCCACGTGGACGGCGTCTTTGTTTGATTCTGTTGCTCTTCCTGGAGAGTTCCCGGAGGAGAGTCAGCTCTGGCTCCCTACTGATCATGTCCTAGCTCTGGGATAGCGTTGACGTAAAATGAAATGACAGGAAAAGGAGCTTAGCCGAAAGTGCACTGAAGACCTGTGATGGCTGTCCCTGAAACCTGTGTTCTAGGTTGGATCGGGTCAAATCAAGACCCATTTATCGCAGGGAGGAGGGTCGATGTGCAGACCAAAAGCCACGATCTGTGCTGGGTTCACCCTCCTTCTCTGTAAGCTTCCGGCTGCTCACCCTCAGCTCAGGGTCAGTCCGTGTGAGCTGGTGTCGCTGCTGGTCTCAGGACTGGTCACGCTTTGGATGAGATGGATCCGCGTCGTCGTCACAGAGCAGAACCTCAGGACGTTGTCTGTCCGGGGCCCGTGCCCACACCCTGGAGAGGAGTGTTTCTGAACATTCTGGCGTTCCTGGCCTTGGGAAGGCACCGAGCCGGCCTGCAGCATCCCTCCCGCAGGGGAAGAACACCAGGTGCGAGTTGCCTTGGCAGAGCATTCTCTGTGGTCAGGCTCCAGCCAAGCGCCCTTTGGTTTAGTTCAGGTTGGAGAGCAGTGTGATGCGCTGGTTTGATTTCTGGCTCACTGACTTCTGCCCACGTGCGGTTCCTATTCAGGCTCACGCTGACTGACTCCAAGAAGAGATCTATTTCTCCATCCACCCATCTCTCCATCTTTCTCCCTCCCAGCTGTCTGGAAAGCAGACCAAATGCATCTGCCTTCTTTATATATATATATACACACGCACACACACACTAAAAAAAAGAAAAGAAAAATAGCATTAAGAATGTGCCCACTCTGGGGTCCTGCGTTTTGTTACTGAGTTTGGTTCCTGTTCACACTCGATTCCAGCAGTTCAGGTGGTTCTTGTAACAGAGAGAGTTCTGGAACCCTCTAAACCCGCTCAGCCAGTGTCTGCCTCCCCAGGGGCAGAGTTCAGTGAGCAGCTGTGGAGCCTGGAAGAGCAGGTGGTGACGACTTGGAAGCGGGTGAAGCTTCGGGGCGGCGTGTCGAAGGGCCCAACTCTCTGAACGGAGCCACTTGGGACTTGTTTTTGCACTGATGTGTCTTCTGATTTGTTCCGTTCTTTCACGACTTCTTCACTGTGAGTACTGGGGGAGGGTTCTGTGGGGGGCACGGCATACCAGAAAGACCTGGAAGCATCCAGCACCCCCTGCAAAAACAACAGAGGAGCCCGGGAGCAGCACACAGAGCGGAGCCAATGGAGAGACAGCTCCTGGCTCTGTTAAAAGATTGGCCATTAAAGGCGCTTGCGAGACAAGTCGCTGCAGGAATCTCCACCAACCCTTCCCCCAGTTTAGAAAACAAGCAGAGATCAAACAAAGGAGGTCAGGGTTCAGGTTCCCTGCAGCAGTCTCTCCATGTGGAATCAAGGGGAGGAAGTCAGGGGACGGTGAAAGGGATGAGAGCTATTTTTGGTGAGAGCAAAGAAGAAAACCCTCTGGGGTCCTCAATTCCAGTGTGATCAGTGGCTGCTAGACAGGCGACCTCTGCTGCAGGTGACGGAGAGGATATCACAACGTACCAGCTTTGTTGGACCCAGATGGGAAGAAGCAGCCTGACAATGCTATTAGCACAACCCGACAATGAGGAAGTGATGAACAGACGTGCCAAACACCAGGCGGTCGGGGACCCTGGCGGAGTGCGCGCAAAGCACATGTTGATTTATATGTGGTGACCACGGGTAGTAATAATCACAACAGTGAGCCTTTTCAGTTTGAGCAGTTGAGGTGTTCGTTGAAACCCATGGTCAGAAGTGTTGCCCAAAGGGCATTCCCGGGGCAGAGTGCTTGTGGGGAGCAGCCAGGGGCAGAAATGCTGAGTCCCAGGCTGCAAGGCCATGATGATGAGTTACGGGAGAAGAATCCAGCAAGGAGCCGTGCCCCAGCACGAGCCTCCAATCTCAGAAGGCGCCCTTGAAGCAGAAACCGCCCCTCACCTGTTTTCTAGCTAAAGGGCCAGCACTGGGGACGGAGAGAGGATCTCTAAGCCGTAGCTACGCCGCGGCTCAGAGTCCCAGGAGGACAGGATAAGACAGCTGCCCTGGGAGTGAATGGTGCTAACCAAGTGGAAGTGACACCTACCAGCGGGGTGTCTGCGAAAAGTGCTGGTGAGGAAGGACTTTCCCTACTGAGTCTGGCACAAGGCGGGTCTTCACAGGAGCCGGCTGGCAGGACACACGGTAGGGTTGTCAGGGGGCTGGGCAGGAGAGCAGAGGTGAGGACGACCCACTGCCAGGTCCTCCGGCAGCAGGGCATGTGAGCAGAACCAGGAAATCACCACAGCAGCACCTGCGCGGGCCCACAGAGAAAGAGCCACAGAAGCAGACGAGCGGGGGTTGGGAGTCCAACAAAGTAGCCTCAGGGACCGTCTTTCCTTCCCGGGAGAAGATCACCTGCAGGGGCATGATGTTCACCTGCCACCAGGGTTGAGGAGTGCCCGGGGTGTTGGAAAGGACCCTGGAGGCAAGCAGGAGTGGCACGTGGGCGATGGGCCCCGGCGTGTGGCTCTTACACAAGCGTGCCTTCAGCCTGCCCAGAGGTTTGCACAATTTGAAGGCTTTCTGGAAAGCGTGCCCCACAGCCGTGTGCCCCAGCTTGTCTGGCAGGCCTGGAGCCGGCGGGCACTGGCCCGTCCCCCACTGCCCTTCGGCCCAGATCCCAGGACGAGGCAGGAGGGCCAGGCAGAGGAGCGGAGGCCCTGGCACGTGTGCGAGGCGGCCTGCGGTCAGGCTGTGCTGGAGCACCGGTGCTGCACACTTCATGGCCGGTGCCTCCTCTCCCAGACGCTGCGCCAGTGCTGTCGGCAGCCTTCCTAGGTGGCGGGCCACCGCCCTCAGGCATCATGACCGTTGTGTGCAGTGCTGCCTCACTGGTCAGGCGTCCCTGGGGCACCTGGCGGGCAGGAAGCCGAGTTTTCCAGGTCCTGGACAGTTCCCCCTTTTCCGTACAAAAACTTTAAAAAGTGACCTCTCTTGATGAAAACCTTTATAATATTTGCAAAATGCACCTACGCGTTTCAAAGCAGAACACGTGTAACACAGCTTGCTCCACGGTGACTTGCTGCTATCATTATGGTACTGGTCATGCTAAATTATCAGCGTGCCCTGGGGACTTGAGAGATGTGCAGGACTGCTGTCCCCTGCCATGACTGGGGCCAAACCTCACTGTCAGCAAACAAAAACCTCATCAAAACTGGACTGGATTGAAAAAGTATGATATGCATACACCACGAAATATTACGCAGCCATAAAGAAGGACAAACACATGGACTTTGCAGCCACTTGGATGGATTTAGAGCCTATCATATTCAGCGATCTATCACAGAAACAAAACAGGGTACCACATGTTCCCACTCGTAAGTGGACCCTGAACATTTACCATAATACTATAAGAAAGGTATTGGCAGTAGCGGGATGCTGCCGGGTGGGGCAGGGAGGAGAGGGACACAACATTAAGAAGGGTTCCTGATCTCAAACTAGGCAAAGTAGAGACCACAGGGAGGCCCAAACTTTACCTGTACGACGACCACTTGCTTAACTAATCCTGAATTGTACCCCACATCTTTAAAATAAATAAATAAATAGAAAGTAAATTTTTGTTTTTTATTGTTTTGAGTTGGAGTGTCACTCTCGCCCAGACTGGAGTGCAGTGGCATGTTCCCAGCCACGGCAGCCTCGACTTGCTGAGCTCCGGGAATCCTTCCACCTCAGCCTTCCAAGTAGCCGGAACTACAGGCGTGCTCGGCTAATTTTTGATTTATTGTTAGAGATGAGGTCTCGCCAAGTTGCCTGGGTGGGTCTCGAACCCGCGGGCTCAGGCAATTCACTCACCTCGGCCTCCCAAAGTGCTGGGATTACAGTCTGAGCCACTGAGCCTGGCCAGTAAATTTTTAAAAAAGCAAATGCAAACCTAGAAAACAGAATAACCAGGCAGTTTTTAAAAACTGCATTTTTTTCTAATTAGGAGATTAATAGATGTTCATCGTGGAGAATTGGCATACACAAAATAATTAAAAACTTAAAATCCCTGAGTTGAGATTTAAAACAGATTTTTTGTTGACAGTTGTTACCACCACTAGGTTGTTAAAAATGTCTCTTAGTTTTTACCCAGAGGTTCTCATGTCTCCTTCTAGCAACATGCCTCTGTTTTGTGACCACTGCTTTTATTTCTGGGTAAAATGGTGTTCTTGGCTTCAAGAAGATAAAATTGACATTATTGTGAAGGTACAAAAACTTCCTTTAAAGTTAGAGCCATTTATGACAGTGTCTTACAGATATAAGTTTACATCTGTAAGAAGCTGGCGAAAGTTTGCGATGAGTCCTCAGTCTCTTTGAATTTCTGTGCAGCTGCTCTCGAAACTTTAAAAACTTTGCAGGTAGATTCCTGATCAGAAGGTGACCTCCGAAAGCCATCCCTGGCCCGGCCCACTGCAGACAGCAGAAGCCTGACCTTCTTCTCAACCCTTCCACACTACAGGCTGGAGAGCAGTGCTGCTTCCCCCACCCCGCCGGAGGCTGTCTTGGTGCTGGAAAGCCAGCCGGCCAGAGACAACCTTCCAAAAAATTCCATCACCCCAGACACAACTTCCATTCCCATGAAGCAGTGATTCCCTGTCCCCTCTCCCAGCTGCTGGTAACAGCATCTACCTCTATAAATTTGCCTCTATGCATTTAACTAGTCCAGACAGTTTGTGCAAATAGACTCATACAGTATTTGTCCTTTTGTGACTAGCTTATTTCACTTGGGTGGTTTTTTCTTTTTTAACTTGGCAAATTAGTGTATTAACACTAAGTTTAGTATTGTGCATAAAATTGTAATAATGATCATTTTCAAATAAGGCAGACAGAAGAAACCATGTATTAAAGCAATGAAATAAACTTCTGATCCAATGCTACAATGGCAAATGTATTCCCCTCACCTAAATTCGCATCATCATCTGACCAGAACTAGTAGCCACGTCTGCCCTTCACGTCCAGTGACTGAAGAGCCAGGTCAGGGCAGACCTAGGGTTTCTTGATGAGTCCGTGGTAGAGAATGATACCTTAAAAGGCAATCGAAGCCGGGCTCGGGGGCTCCGCCTGTCATCCCGCGCCTGGGGAGGCTGAGGTGAGTGGATGGCCTGAGCCCGCGGCTTCGAGACCCACCTGGGCAAGTTGGCGAGACCTCATCTCTACAATAAATCAAAAAATTAGCCAGGCGTGGTAGCGCACACCTGTAGTTCCAGCTACTCGGATGGCTGAGGCGGAAGGATCGCCGGAGCCCAGCAGGTGGAGGCTGCGGTGGCTGGGAGCGGCCACTGCACTCCAGTCTGGGCGACAGAGTGAGACGCCAACTCAAAAAAAAAAAAAAAAAGACAAGCGAAATTTCGTATGTCCAGACATTAAATTTTATTCCCCCGCTCACTGGCTTCAATTAAAAATTCCCATACCAAGTGCAGATTTCATGGTGTGCATCCCTTTGCCAAAAATAAATATTAGGAACAAATTAAGGGGAAGAGTTGGGTTTTAAACTGCAATGTATTCGTTGCCATCACATTCTTTTTTAACTGATCGCTACCATAAGCATGCAAAAAGTTCTCCTCTGAATGGGACTGTTTCCTCTGCCTGTTGTGTATCATTCAGTAGATTATTAAGGTCATTCAATATGACATCCTCTCCTTTTTTTTTTTTTGAGTCGGAGTCTCACTCTGTCACCCAGGCTTGAGGGCAGTGGCATGCTCTTGGCCACCGCAGCCTCGACCTGCTGGGCTCAGGCGATCCTTCTGCCCCAGTCTTCCAAGTAGCTAAAACTACAGGCACACACCACCATGCCCGACTAATTTTTTATTTTTTTATGGTAGAGATGAGGTCTCGCCAAGTTGCCCAGGCTGGTCTCGAACCCGCGGGCTCAGGCAATCCTCTCCCTCGGCCTCCCAAAGTGCTGGGATTACAGGCGTGAGTCACCCTGCCCGGCCAAAATCCTCTCACTTCTAAGCAGTGTGTGGGACGCATACCGCAGAGGCAAGAAAGACCATCTTTAATGAGTTGTCTTCTTAATTGTAGAGAATTTCGGAAAATAACACTGGCAAAATGCTCAACTATGCCTTTGATGAAACCCAAAGGATCACAGCTCCACCGCCTCCCATTTGAAGAATTAATGCCCTGGAGTGCTCTAGCCTTTGTAGGGCATTTGATAACAAGGCCCACCAGGGCTCCAAACAACTGCACTAAGAAAGCTGCCTGCCACTCTCATTGGCCGATTCTTTGGGCCACCCAGTCCTGCTGGCAGAGAGGGCAGTGATGGTTCTGCTTCACCCCCAGGGACCCGTTGTGGAAGGAATCATTACATTCTCCCCAGACCACAACACAATCCTCTTGTTTGTGTTCAGCTTGACATCCTAGACAGGCATCCGTCACCAGGACCCTGCAGGTAGCCTTTGTGTCACATTCCACGTCCCAGCTCCCCGTGACTACCACGTTCCACTTTTTTTTTTTTTTTTTTTTTTGAGTTGGAGTCTCACTCTGTCACCCAGACTGGAGTGCAGTGGCCACTCCCGGCCACCACGGTCTCGACCTGCTGGGCCCCAGCGATCCTTCCGTCTCAGCCTTCCAAGTAGCTGAAATTACAGGCGCGCGCTACCACGCCCAGCTAATTTTTTTGATTTATTGTAGAGATGAGGTCTCGCCAAGTTGCCCAGGCGGGT